>VNJU01002668.1:0-87167 GCA_008042675.1 Drosophila seguyi | reverse complement strand
TCCGATCGGTCCTATGGAAGCTATATGATATACTTGTCCGATTTTGATAAAATTAAAACCGAAATTTTAAAATATAACCAAATGGTCAGATCTAAAATTTTATGCAAATATCTTAAAAATTGCTTAAGTTATAATTTTTTTCATTAAAATTTACCGATCGTTCCTATGGCAGCTATATGATATAGTCGTCCGATCCGGCCCGTTTCGACTTATATATTAGTGAGAGCATATAGAAGACCATCTGCAAAGTTTCATTCAGATAGCTTCAAAACTGAGAGACTAGTTTGCGTAGAAACGGACGGACAGACGGACAGACGGACAGACGGACAGACGGACAGACGGACAGACGGACAGACGGACAGACGGACATGGCTAGATCGACTCGGCTGTTGATGCTGATCAAGAATATATATACTTTATAGGGTCGGAAATGTCTCCTTCACTGCGTTGCAAACTTCTGACTAAAATTATAATACCCTGCAAGGGTATAAAAATATATAGGAGAAATTATAAATCCAAAAAATTATTATAGTTCTTAAAAAACTGAATTAAAGACTTGTAAAAATAGTATAACAAAAACCAAAGTTCAACTAATTAAAGTATTCAAAATATTTGAAAAGAAGAGCTCTTAATAATTTTTTTGAATATTTTAAAATCTACTCTAAGACATTTCCATAAATCCTAACCAATATCTTTATAAATAAATCAATTAATTTCATTAAATATTAAGTAATTTACAGGACACTTTATGGTCCATAACTCAAACGAAACTCAATCCTTCCTTTTTTGCGAAAGAGATTTTCCTGTAGACATTTTTCAATTCTCATTTGTGTGGCATGTTTGCTTGTCTCTGTGTCTGTCTCTGTCTCTGTCTCTGTCTCTGTTGGCTGTTGCTGAACCAAATAATCCTGCATATCCTTCGTGACTGTCTTACCTGTGGTCCTGTTCACATAAATCTCAACTTTGGGCTGCCGCAGCACTCGCTTGCAACCACATTTCCCCAGCGTTGAGTCGTTTGCCGAGCAAAACTTTTGAATCGCATTGCAAATGAAATTCAAATTTCGTTGCATACTTTGCGGCGCTTATTAAACTCAAGATAAACGTCGACGAAAAACACACAAAAAAAACCCAAAAAAAAAGGAAACCAAAAATAAGAGGAAAAAGGAGTGGAAAAGACCACTAATAGCAACGCCATGCAAGCCACCGCAAAGTATGCTTTTCGGTTTAATGAAGCGGCCGCAGCAGCATCAGCGGCTGATTTCCCCCGAAAAAAAAATAAAAATAAAAGAAAAACTTGTGGAAACTCTTTCGCGGCCAGTCATAAGTTCAATCAACATCAAATTTAATTAAAACGCTAAAAGCATCCGCCCACGCCCACTAATGCAAAGCCAGAACACACAAAAAAAAAACAAAAAAACAAACGAAAAACGAGTAGAGGCCAAGGAAATGGCACGAAAACAAGGACACTGGACAAAAATTAGCTGCATTTAGTTCCTCTCTTAAAGATCGCATAAAATATGGATATTTAATAATAGATTCGGAGTAAAAAATGTACAAAAAACTACAAATCTCACCTCATATAATATTTATAATTTATTTATTTAATTCTTTTCTAACAAAATCTCATTAGATATATATTTTTTTTGTTAATAAAATTCGCTTAAAAAATATATACAAGATATAATTATAATTTAATTTAATTTATAATTTTTTCTACACATTTTCTGCCCGTGTAGCGAAAAGTATAGCGTCCAGAGGTCGGACATAGAGCCAGAGAAAAGAGCGAACATTAAAACGGAAATAATTGTGGCCTCGCCGGAGACTCTCCAACCGGATATGGACAGATATGGGGCCGAGGGGAGGGGGAGGGGGGCTCCACTTTTGGAACCGGAAGGAGCAAGGAGCGGAAATGTGGGAGATGGGTAGTTGGCGCTGGGGGCAGCGACATTTGCAACACTTTTGGTTTGTAATTAAGTAGCCAAATGGCAGACAGACAGACACCCAGCGGGCAGAAATGCAAAAAAAAAAGAGAGGTAGGAAAAATTGTAGGAAGGCAGGGAAAAAGGGAGTACAAAGAGGGGGGCAATAGAGGATGTGAGCCATCCGCAGCTAATCATAGTTATACAAATGTTAATAGAGGAATTAACTTGGCACCTGAACCATAATTAACAATTAAAATCAATGGTCAAAAGCCGAAAGGCAATCAACTTATGGATTTAACAATTTCAATGGGATTAATTTTCTATAAGGTGTTTAGTTATTTAAATAGTTTTAAAGGGTTTTGTGATATTAAATATTTAAGTTGGTTTTAAAAGGTCTTAAAGGCTTAATGATATTAAATATTTTAATTTATATAAAAACGGAAAGAAACAGGAGAAACGGGAAATGTAATTATAATCATTTTATGGTTGAACCATTAGGAAATTTTTTAAAATAAATTTAATCCTATAAGAAACCAGTTAAATATAGATTTTTTAGTGGTTTAAATACATAAATAAATTAACATAAGTATTGTTTTTAAAAAGGAGAATATAAAAAAGTGTATTAATAATATATTTAAGAGATAACAAGACAAGTTTTTTCATTTTTAAATAAATATTTAAAAATACGATTTCCGTTTGCTTAAGCTTATAGAAAATTATTTTAGAATACAACTTAGCAAAGTATATAATTAAAAAAATTAAATAAATTCATTAATTATATAAAATTAAAGCAAAAAAGAATTATATACCAAACAATTATCAGCTAATTATACTAAAAAGCTTTTCTGCTGCTTATTTTCAAATAAAAATTCTTACTGTTTACTTTCACCTAAACTAGTTTTTAAATTAAGCTTGAAATTTAAAGACTTAAGTTCCCCCAACTTTATCCATTTCCATTAAGTCTTAACTATAAAAAAAAAACCCGACAGAAACAAATGACTAAAACTTTGGCAGACTTTTTGCAGATTCTCAAAGATTAAATCTAAAGTTGAGCTGAGCTCTCACCCTTGCCACAGATTTTTATTTGCCAAAAAACTAAGAACTGAGGCCCAAATACAATTATAAACACATTTGTCTGACCTTTTCTCTTTGTCTTTATATTTTTTTCTCTATATTTCTTTCTTTTTTTGGGGGTTTTTGCAACTTTAGTGGCATGCTCACTTTCAATTTGGCCTTCGTGTAGTAAGTGCAACACACACGTGTGTTTTTCCAGCTTTTATTCTCCCTTTTCTAGGGACAGAAACAAATTGTGTAGAAGAAATAAAGGAAAAGTGGAAATGCAGACAGACTCAGTTAGTGGCAAACTTTTGCCGCTTTGCAACACTTGAGCACAAGCACATTCTGGGCCCAAAGGCTTATCCACAGGCACATGTATGCCTCTCTGTCTCTCTGTGTGTGTGTGTGTGTGTGTAACTAATTTAAAAAGTAATTTTTACTTCCGGCATTTACACAGCTGCATTTAGCACTCAAAAGGAGGCGGGGGAAAATATACAAAAAAAAAACCAGCAAAGGCATCTGATGAGAGTTACAGAGAGTTGTAACGTGTTCCTCTATAGGAGTCCCCCTTTGAGTAAAAGTTTTCTCTGGAATTCTGTTGGAATTTTTGCCATTTCGTTTGAAACAGCATCAGAGTTAAGGTACTCAGATAGTCGGTCTTATGGGTTTGCTAGTTTTAATTGGGATTTTTAATCAAAGAACTTAGTAGAGGAAAGGATTTAGGGTTTGCTAAGGGTTTTATGTATGTTAAAGATTTTTTAAATACTTATAACATATTTCTGATTGAATTTCTCGAGATATATTCTATTTATTCTTTGATTTAAGACTTAATTAAGTATTTAAGAAAGGGAAAATAAATGTAAAATTAAGGTTTTCTGCGTCTAAATAAAGTTAAGCTTCCACAAGTCCTAAAAACTCAATGTTTAAACTTTAAAATTCAAAACAGAAAAACAAATTTATGGTAAATTTGTAAAATGTTTTTTTTCCTTATAAACAAGTAAAAAGTCTACATTTTTAAACAATTAAATTTAAAAAATATTTGCTAGGAAAATTGTCTTCGAATTTTTGAAAAAAAACCTAAAGATGGATTAAAGCGAATTTAATATAATATAAAAAAAGGTATAAAAAAATAAATATATAATGATATTCCTAAAAGATATATAATATTATTAATAGAAAAATATTATATTATTATATATACTCAGTTAAAAATGTCACTTTTTCTTATTTACTATTATTTATTAATTTTTTATCCACATAAAGTAAATGTTATACATCTTTTAGTATCCTTATTGTATTTTGCTATAGGTAATTCATTTTCCCCTCTACATCAAAAGGACTTGTAATTACCTGTCCTTGTGCCGTGTGGAAAACCTTGCTCGATTTCCCGGTGAAAATCAACACAATGGTTGTGTCGGCAATGGTTTACTTTCGCAACAAAGCCAAATCAGAGTAAATAATAATAAACTAGCCCCATGGCAACACTCTGCTCCTTCCACTAAATCGCTAACCGATTTTCCACCTCCACAACATACTATTTTCCGTAACCCTGATCCACTTCACCCCCCCAATTTGCGCCCCCTCGAGCTAGAACCGCAACAACGACAGCTGCAACAACATCAGGTGCAGCAACAATTGCTTATTTAGTGCTGGCAATCTGTGTTCGATGTGTTTCGATTGTTGTGGCCGCAGTGCCGCAGGTGAAAGGGGGTTGTGGAGGGGGTTTGGGAAATAGTGCCTGCAAAATGGTTAGAAGAGGGGTGTGCAGGTGCTGGAGCGGGTGGGTGTACCAGGTGGGCAAATGGCAAATAACAAAAGTCCCGAAAAACGAAAGCTGATTCCGAATTGAAAGGTTTTGCTTCTCTGTTTTTTTTTTTTTTTTTTTTGTTGGCTGCCAGAGCAATTAATTTGCTAAAACTATTTGCGATTTGCACGTAAACCAATTTAAAATCAAAGTCCAGGCCAAAGCCAAAAAAAAAGAAGGAGATCAAATGATAAATTGACTGACCTGTGCCTGTATTACACTGTGAGAAAATGGGGGTATAATAATATGAAACATAAAAATATTACATTTAATTTAAATTCAAAGATTAAAATATAGAATAAATTCAATTACTAAAAATTTATATCAAATAACACTTCATTTATCTATATTAATTTTGTAATATATTGCTTATATCTTATAGTTCAATATATATATTTTAATTTTATAATAGACATTTACACAATATCTTCGAAAAAAATATTTGTGTTGATATTAGAAATATCAAAAAATATTATATATTATTTAAATTAAAAAAAAAATCGAAAAAACCGGATTTAATTTTTTGTTATATATTTTTTAAAATTCATTAAATTCTTCAAATTTTCATATTTAAATTGCATTTAATTTTTGGATATTTCCAATTGAAATAAAAATCGCATTTAATTTTTTTATTTTTTATTTTTTATGGAATTTAATTTTTTAATATTTTAAAATTAAATAGCATTAAATTGTTCGATAATTTTAGATTAAATAAAATAAAATATAAATAAAATATAATAAATAAAATAATAAATTTTAAAATTGAATAGCATTAAATTTTTCTATATTTTTAGATTGAATAAAATAAAAATATAGTATAAAATAGAAAATAAAATATAAATTTCTTTTCTTCCTCTATTAAGGACTTGATTCTATATTTTTCTTAGTTTCTCGATTATTTCTTTCCCCAGAATTAATTAAATATATAAATTTCTTATATATTTTAAATGTTTACTTGACTTGTAATGCTATTTGTACTCTTTAACATTATGTAAAAATCACCTTATATTTATTGTTTAATATTTCCTAGAACCCCACATTTTTACCTCACTACGACCTTCCCTCAAAACTATGTTTGCCAAAGTGATAATAATTCGCGATGTCGAACACGCAAAGCCAATATCTTGAAAGGCAAACACCATAAATTCTCGTGATGTGGCAATAATCGCAATTCATAAACGAATATGCATCATAAATAGCAATAGGAAAGAGAGAGCGAAAGCGAGGAAGACATTGAGATTTAACATCCGGCATTCAATAAGTCAGTCGATAAACGAGGACACTCCACTCCACTCCACTTGCCACTCCAAGGCTAATAACAAATCTAATGCCAAAACAAACGCTCCGAAATGGCAAATATATAGAGCACATAAAACCGACAATGCGGCCATAAAAGCTAAAGTCACAGCCAAAAGACAACAGACACTCGCACAGCCTCCACACACACATTTCATTTCATAAGCCAGGCATCTTAATCTCCAGGAATAAACTCGTTGACACCCCCGCGGAAAACTCTGTTGCCCGGAAAAGCCCAGCACACCAACACCAACACCACCGCCACTCTACTTTCCTTTTCCGTTTTGCCGCCCACGGGCGTCTTCCATGTTTGAAATTAATTTTATTCACACAAAAATTCTCGCGCGCATACAATTTCATTAAGCAAATATTTTCGTCGCCCGCCAGCGTCTGATGCTTACCTCTTCTTTCGGAGGACTCGCCGCCCACACGTCCTTGCCACCCGCCCCCCCATGGCCGGCCCTATTCGCCACTTGCCGCCACTCGTTCCCCGAAGAAAACACAATTCTATACACTAAAACAAACCGAAATCAGCAGGGCAAGGAGCCAAGGGAAAGCTAGACTACAGGATACCCTTTGAATACATAATAAACATAGAGTAAAAATTTTTTTAGCTTCAAGAATAATTTTAAAATAAAAATATGCGGTAAAAAAAATTAGTAAAAAAAATTATATGCAATATTTTTGATATTTCCAGTAACATATTAATTAAATTATAGTAAAAAGAGTATTTATTTAACAACTCTTAATTTAAAATGTAATTTTAAAAAAGAAACATTTAAAAAAAAAATAATAATAAGACTTTTTAAATTATTTTAACACTTGAGAAAGAAAATGCATAAATTATTTGGAATATTTTCGATACTTTCGATAGCAGAAATGTAATTATAAAAAATAGAGTAATTATTTAACAAACTATATTAATAAACTAAACGGCAAAATAATACACATAATTAAATATTACAGCTCAAGCTTAGTTAAATCGATAATAATTCTATAAAATGAACTCCCACTTTTATGTAATCGATTAAAATCGATAATTACCCATAGTTATCCGCTAACGAAGTATAAGAAAGGCACCAAAGAAGTTTCCCAAAATTTTTGCCTCAAATTTCTAGTGACTCCAAGGTATATCTAGATCGTAACACTCGGTTCCTTCTCTCTCCTTCAACTTTTTGTCTTTTTTGTAAGCTTTTTTGCTGCCGTTTCCGGCGAGTTAACGACGCGTAGCATTTATACGATTTTAATGCCGCGAGCGGTCCGCAAGAAACTGAAGCCTCCCCCTTCACCTTTTGTACGAAAATAATCACCCGCCGTCACCCCGCTCATAAAACGGGGGCATATAACAAATGATACTCCCAGCCACGCCCACTTTTGCCCAAAAAAAAAAAGTACAAAAAACGAAAAAAAGATAGCACAATTAATGCATTAAAAAGAGCAGCGAGAAGAATGAAGCTGAAGGAAGCGAAACATTTGCAAGGCCAATAAAAATGCCATTTAATGACGCCTGCAAATTTTGCGAGCCCCAAATAATCAGCATAAAAATGAGCGTCTGAAAATGCTGAATATAAAATTAATTGAAATATCCCACAGAGTCGGTGAAAGAAACATGAAATATATATATATACATTTTGCGAGTCAAATGCCAGCGACAATTGACGGGCGAATTGTGTTTGTGCCACAAAGCCGATAATGAGGCAAACAGAAGCCGGTGAATCAGTAAAATGTGCAGCCAAAAGGATTCGAGTGGATTCAGTTGGAGAATCACTTAAATTTAATTATTAACTGTAGCAGACTTTGCAAGCAAAAATTGAGAGGGAAAAGATTAACCAGCTGAGCTTCACAAATATCAATTGATTAATTTTTTAAACAATTCAAAATGGGAAAGTTATTATTGAAAAGAATTACTTTTTTAATTAAATGGAATATGTTTTTGCGCTTTTAAAAATTTCATATATATCCTTGGATATCCTGATTATTTTACGTTTTAAAATTTAAATTTATATATTTTTAAAACCTTAAATGATGAGCTCTTTAAAATTTTACCTTAGCTTAAAATTTCGATCAGTTGATTAATTTTTTAAACAATTAAATGTGAAAGTTATTATTGAAATGTAATTAAATGGAATATGTTCTTGAATTATCAATAATTTTATATATATTCTTAAATAGCCTGATTATTTATTCGATTTAATATTTATATTTATTTATAATCAACACCTTGAATGATGAGCTCTTTAAAATTTTACCTTAGCTTAAAATTTCGATCAGTTGATTAATTTTTTAAACAATTAAATGGAAAAGTTATTATTAAAAAGTAATAAAATGGAATACGTTTTTGAGTTATCAATAATTTTATATATATTCTTAAATAGCCTGATTATTTATTCGATTTAATATTTATATTTATTTATTATTAAAACCTTAAATGATGAGCTCCCTAAAATTATAGCTTAACTTAATAATTTCTTTCTTATAAAATCTTTAAATTTAACACAAAAAACTTTAAAAATTAAATAAATGGAATATATTTAAACTTAATTATTATTATTATTAAAATTATTATTAAATATTATTTTGTACTTAAACTATGAGCTTCTTAACACTATTCCCTTCAACTAACTTAACTCAATAATTTCTCGAAATACCTTTAAATATTTAAAGCTATCAAAAATATTTAATTAAAATTAAAGTTTAAAAATCTTTAATATATATAATTCAAGACCCAAAGGAACTTCTTTAATATCCTATCCCAGCGACACACCAATTAAAGAAGAGAAGAATGTAAAAAACGAGATTGAGAATGAGGATTGAGAGGGTCTGACTGTGCGAATCAGTTTTCCCATTCCATCCAAGATGCTGCTCCGCCCAGCTTATTGGCTCAGTCGGCCAGATCCCTCAGTTTTCCAGTTCCTTTTTCACTGCTATCCCCCCATTCCCCTCTCTCTCTTCTACCCTGTTCCCTGTGTGCCAATTGCCTTGGCCATCCATCTCAATTTACTGCGTGAGACTTTTGTCAACGCACGGCGAGAAAATGAATGCCAAAAATGGCAGGAAGGAGTGAAGGAACGAACGAAAGAACGAGAAAAAAAAGAAGTGACAAGGAAATAAGAAACAGGCCATTAGAAGGACACTGTAGATACGGTGTAGCAGCCTTTGGAATTCCCAAAAAAGGACAAAGAAAACAAAAGCAAAGCAGAGATATGCCGGGAAAGCCGAGAGTTCTACACCAAAAAATAATTTTTGGTTTCAAATTTTGATTGTTATTGAGAATGGTATTTTAAAGCCAAATTTTGTCACATAGATTTTATATTTTTTAAGCATTTTTCTAAACGTATACTTAATTTTCATGACGTATACTTGATATTCATGACGTATACTTGATGTTCATGGCGTATACTTGATTTTAGGAACAAATATTAAACATTTCTTAAAAGTATGCATAATTTCCACTACGTGTATGTGATTATAAGAATGAATGTAGTTGTTTTTCGAACGTATACTTGATTTTCCACAGCGTATACTTGATTTTTTCGTATATTTTCAATATAAAAAATTAAGTATACGTACTGTATACACATATACTTGATTTTTTTCAAACATTTACTAATTTTAATAACATTTAATTGATTTTATTATTTGCAAAAAGTACTTATTTTTTTTTAAGATAAACTTTATTTCCCAGAGGTATTCCTGATTTTTTAAATATATTTTTGTTTGAAGAACTTATCTTCGTTTTTCTAAAGCTAGCTCTGCTGAGAAAATTAAATATATCTTCCCTAAAGCATATTCTTAATTTAAAAATATATATAAATATATTATGCTGTATTTCCCCCGTGAATTTCTCTCAGTGCAACCGAAAAAGCGGACCCCGATGAAATGGAACACGGTGCAAAAAAGTGTTGGCCGAAGAAAAAAGCAATTTATGCGGGTCTCGCGCGCTCTCTCTTATTACCTTCTCGCTCACTCTCTTGTTGATTACTGAGGCCGCAGTGTGCGTTAGTGTGTGTAATTGCAAGCGTATGTGTGTGTATGTGTGGACAAACATAAACAACAGTTACGCTCGAACAACGGGCAAAGTTGCATTTCCGCTGTAACCGTTTTCCGCCCCGGGAAATGCGTTCGACGCGTGTTTGAAATATTGGACCCGAAAAGTCGGGGCGGGACTTTAATACCCATTAATGGGTTCTAAAAAGGGGGTTTTAGTAACAGTATAAGTCTTATATAATGTCTTTTTATTATATAATAAAAATAATATTAGATAGTCGTTATAAAATAAGATATTTTTGAAGAAATATAATAAATATACAAGAATCTTGTTAAAAAATAAATCTCTTCAGCTTAAAATCAGAGGTTATCATATTTTTATTGCCATAACCAGTTGGGAATTTTAACGTACTAACGTATCTATCTACAAATCTCTTCTTTTTTTAGCACACAAAAGTAACCTTAAAAGGTATCATTTTGATATTTAAATTTAAAATAAGATGAAAAATAAATCTTTATTTATTTGATATATTTTCAAATGTTTATAAATAACATAGCATACTTTTAGGCATTTTATTCAAATTTCAAATGCATTTAAAAATAAATCTCTATTTATTTGTTATCTTTTCAAAAGCTTTTTATAACATAGCATACTTTAAGGCATTATTTTAATATAATATCAAATTCCATACTATTTTGTTACTAGGTATTCCTGAGTCGAATCCTTGAACCCAACCCTCTTTTTTTGTGTTCATCCACTCAATCCCCCCGCACTTTTTTGTGGTCAGCTTCGCTGGCTAGTGATTTTGCTGCTGGTCAGAAGACCGGCCCCGTTTTCATCTCATTTGAGCGAGCATTTAATGTTCAGCGTGGAAAACTGCCTGCACCAGGAAATGATTCTTAATCCACCCACTCCCCACCCCCCGTCCGATTTTCCGCAACCTTCAGCGATCTCTAGCCCCCGCTCCGCATCTCTCTTGTTTCCCTCCATCTCTCTCTCTCTCTCTCTCTCTCTCTCTGTCTGTGTCTCTAGGTTTTATGGGCGGAAAAGCGGGGATTTTCCGCACAACCATGTTTCTGTTGCTGGCTGCATCGCAAATCATGCGTAATGGAATTGAAGTCGCAAAAATTGTCTGCTGTGTTTGCAATCGATTAAAAATAGTGCGAAAAAGATTCAAAAGGCCATTTAAATTTAATTGTTTCATTCAAGTTAAGTATAAGCCAATTAATTAGTGAATTAATTAAAGGTGTACAGCTTTTTGTGTTAAATAAGTAAAGTTAACAATGGGTAAATAGAGAGGCTGTAGGGGGGAAGGATATTAAAATGATACATTCTAGGATGCTTCAGGAATCTGTAGGGGCTTTTGAAATATTTAAAACGATGTCTTAAAGTTTGCAATAAAATTGTTTAGGTATTATTTTTACGTTTTTTTAAATGTTATAATTTTTTTAATAATTTTCATGGCTTTTTTAGAGTTTTAGAAACCCTAGAAATTTTTAAGGCATCCCTCTAATTGTTTTTTAAATTGAAATCAAATTATAAAATCAATTTTTAGGTAGCCTTGAGATAGCAAAATTTTGAGAAGTTCTTTTAAAAATATTGTATTAATATTTATATACTATATTTACAACTTTTTAATTACGTTAAGTTTAAGCGATTAACTCTTAATAAAAACCTTTTAATAAATTTTAATAAAGGCAAGAGTTGAACCTAATCATAAATAAATATCTTAAAATATGGAAAACCTGTCCGAACACACAAAAATATTTTTAATTACATAATTCCAATGATAGATTAAAAATTCGGATATATAAATAATGTTATTTATAAAAATACCATTCAAAATATTATAATAGATACAAAATCCTTTCCTAGGATACGCATACAAATTTAAATAAAAATAAAATAAAAATGTAAAAATGTAAGCTTCTAAGACCTCCCCCTTTTGTTTTTCCTAAGAGAAAAGAAAGAATTTCTTAGATTTCTTGTCTAGAAATCCCCAACGATTCACCTTGATTGCAATTGTATTCTTGACCCTAAATGCACCGCTATTCCCACCTTGGCCAATTGCGGCTTGATGCACGCCCTTTGTGCTCTGCTGTTTGTTGCTCTTCTGTTTGCTGTCTTCCAATTCTCTTTTCGGTTTTGTTTTTTCTTATTTTTTTTTTTTTGTGCCAAAGTTTGCCCTCGCCTGAGATTCACCTGTCCGAAGAGGAGGTGTCCGTTGCCGACGCCGTGCATCCGAAATGCGCAACACATTGCCTGGCATCGCTTCAATTGCACTTGAACTGAATTTTCCGCCTTTGTTTTTTCTAGGGTTCTTTTTTTTTTTTTGTTTTTCTCCCAAGCGCTTTTCTAAGCGCCACTTGACGGCCTTTTGACCGCCTTCGGCCGGGGTGGGGTGGGGAGGAGGAAAAGCCTAACAGAACAACAAGCCTTAAAATATGCAGTGCACGACACACTAGGCGTGTCCTTGTGTCCTGGCGAGAGCGCGTCCTTAATTGCCACACCTTCGGATGTTTGCCGCCTTCTGGCAGAGTCTTCTTTTTTTTGTTTTTTTTTTTTTATTTGCTATTTTCTCTGTATTTCTATACCTTTTGCAGGGTATGAGAATTTTAGTCAGAAGAACTTTGCAGATAGTCTTCTATATGCTCTTATTACTATATAAGTCGGAACAAGCCGAATCAGGCGACTTTATCATATAGCTTTTATAGCAATGATCGACAAAATTTCGAGAAAAAAAATTCTAACTTCCCTAATTTCCAACATATTTCTATATAATTTGAGATATGGCCATTTTGTGCTATACCCGAATTTCGGTTTAAATTTTATCAAAATCGGTTAACTATATTATATATCTGCCATAGGAAAGTTCAAGAAATTTAATAAAAGAACATTATAATTCCGCTGTTTTTCAACATATTAATATCTGCTCAGATATATATTCATTAGATATTATTTTAGAATTTCAGTTTTCATTTTATTTTAATTTTATTATTTATTTTTATGCAAATCGTATTACTATATCAAATAGCTGCCACAAAAAAGATTGTTAAATGTAGAGAAAAGTGCAAAACTGTGAACATTTAAAAATGTATAAATAATTTGTATAATGCCTTTTAGATTTTCTTTTTCTTTTATCAAATTGGATAAATTATTTATTTTATTTAAAGTTCATTTATTAATTTCCTTATGCCTGAAAAGGCTGCAGAAATTAAATATTTTTTCCGGTAAAATTCTTCATAAAATTATAATTACATAAATTATAATTCTAGCGATAGATTTCCCGCCAGTTTTACTTCGCGAATGTGTAATTTTAATTACCCAAATTAATAAACGTTTATTTAGTGGTAATTCCTAAATGAAATAAGCCTAGAAATCGTGAAAAATTTAGATGAATTTGCGGATAAAGTGAGGGTTAAAATAGTTTATGAAGGCAGCAGAGTTCAACGTGTGTTCAGGGAATAATTTATTTTTTGTGAGATGATATTTTAATATTTTCCTATGTAAACAATGCAGCAACAATTAGTAATTAGTATTATTTTATCCCACAATTCCCCTAGCTTTTCTTCCAATCCAAAAGATTCCAGATTCTTCGAAGGTTCAAAACTTCAAGGCCACTAATTTGAAAGTGTTAGTTTTCCACCTGAAAGAGACCCTAATTGTTGGGGTTTTTCCGTGGGGGGGAGCGGGGGGTGAAAATCGAAATGAAAACTAAACAAATTCCATGCTTGGATGGATTTCAATCAAAGCGAAACCGAACTTCAATCGACGAGGACAAAGTTGATGATGAAATGGGGGGGGCGGAAAGGGGTCCTAAGCGGCTTAGTCTGCGGCACACACACACAGCTACACACACACCAGACCCGCCACATTCAGTCAGTTTTTGGCATTTTGGCAAAAGCGATTAATTTCGAGTAATTGCAACTTAATGAAAAGCATTCAATTGTGCAAATTAATGAGAATGTCTTCGGCATTCTGATTACCAAACCAGAGTCATGTGTATCTGTGAGGGTATGTGGATGTGTGTGTGTGGCTATGTGTGTGTGTGTTTTAGTGCCTGTTAATTAATGCTTTGATGAGCCGCACTCAACCACTTTACCTGAGCCGGAATGGCCAGAACGGGGAACTCCTTAGCCGCTCGCAATTCAAACTCCAAATGAGTTTCAGCCGCTGCTGCGGCACTTGCGGATTTGCTATCCCTCTCTGTCAGTCTCTACCTATCTCTCTCTATCTCTCTGTATCTCTATCTGGAATTATAAGCGATTGCCTTTGGCCATCGAGGCGGAATACCAAATCGGTTTATATCTTAGCTATTTGCCTATTTTGGCAGAAAATGAAGTCAATGAATACCGAATGAGATGAATGTAGTCAAGTGGCTGGGGTTTTAAACAATAAATATTGGCAGGCCAATAAAAGGAAATTTGTTATAACAAAAGTTATAAAATATAAAGGAAAATTTTAAGTTAAGAAATTATATTATAAATGAAATAAGATCAAAGTAAAATCTTGTTCAAAGTTGTAATAACTTAAGAAAAGTCAAACTTTATCTTCAAAAGTCATCAATTTCTCCCATTTATTTTTTTATTTTCAGGCTAAGTGATCGATTGTTTGATAAATTGCTTAATTGATCGATTAATTGATCGATTAATTAATCGATTAATTGATCGATCTGTGAAAGCAGGGACAGGGCACCGGCGAAACAGCGACCAAATGCAAGATGAATCCGGATCAACCGATGTCCATGCAAACCGGGGCCCAGCCACCGCCGCCGCCGCCCTCGCAGCTGACCAGCCATGCCATGGCCACGCCCACATCCTGTACAGGATCGGTGGGACTAACCGGAAGCACAACAACGGGAATGCATTACGGTGTCACCAGCAGCAGCAACAGCAGCAGCGGCGGCGTCGGCGGCGGCCTGGGCATAGGTGGTGTTCCCACCTCCGGTGCCGGTGGCAACGCAGCCGGGAGCTATGTGTCCATTGGCATCCTGCCCAGCATGCCGCCCGCCCAGCTTGCACCGCTGCTGCTGCCAGCACCGCCGACGGCGACGACAACGACCTTCAAGACCACGCCCCTGCTGCCGATGCCCACGCTGGAGGACATTGAGGTGGCGGCCAATCAAGGCGGTGGTGGACAACCAGGCGGTCAGGTGGGTGGAAAATAAATCTTGAGATTATTTTTAATATAATTAATATTTAATGAATATTTAATTAATTATAAGATTAATTATAGTATTAATTATAATATTTAATATATATTTTTTCTATATCTTATTTTTGTGATAGATTTTTGCTTCTAACTAATAAATATATCAAAACATTGCTGCTTTAAATCGAGTATTAACAGTTATCGAAAATATCGAAAGGATGAAAAAATATATCGGTTTTAGAAACGCTTTGTTTTTTGGGGAATAAAATTTAAGGGGAATTGTATTACAAAAAAAGGCTAAGAAGATGTTCAAATATAAATATTTTAAATGCTTCATTAGATAGAGTATTTTGGGATAGAAAAAATCGAAATTATATATCGATAAATCTAAAAGAAAGCTTATTTTAAGACGGATAAAAAATAGGTAATAAAAAGTAAAAAAATTTTTGTTTAAAAAAAAGTTGTGACTTTTAGGCATTCAAATATTTATATAAAACTTTGCATCTTTAAATAGGGTATTATTGGCTATCGAATTTATCGAAATTTTATATCGGAAAAATATAAAAATATTTTACTTTTTAAAGGATTTGATTTTATTGACAAGAAATAAGAGAAAGAACTTATAGAAAAGTCAGCGATGATGTTTCTTGACGTAAAAACAATTTATAATAAAAAATATAAATATTTAATATATGTGTTACGGTTTATAAATTATATATTGCTCATATATTATTAATTATTTATTGCAGGTTGTTGTTTCACTGGCGCAACCCTCGCTGGCCCCGCCCCCGGGCATCTTAAAGTATCCCACCGCCTCTGGCTATGTGAGTGACTTGATGGCCCCGCCCCCGAACCTGCAGTCCCTCCAGCAACAACTTCCCCTGACCCTGCCCCTACCGATGCCACTGCCACCCCTGGCCAGCGGCAGTTGCAGCAACAATAGCAGCAGCAGCAGCAGCAACAGCACCGGCGGCATCGGCGGTGGCGGCAACAACAATTCCGGCAGCAACTGTGGCACGCTGAAGAGCAACGCCAAGCTGCTGCCGCTGCAGCTGATGAGCAGCAGCAACAGCAGCGGCAGTGCGCCGCCGAACCGTAAGGAACCACTGCCGCCGGCCCATCCGCAGGCAGCGTCCATTCAGGCACAGGCACAGGTGCAACACCAGCTGCAACAGCAACATCAGCAGCAGCGGCAACGTCAGCGAAACGGCTGGTGCTCCTGCTTCGGGGGCGGTGGCTCCGGCTCGGGGGGCAACGGCTCCTCCTCCTCCTCCGCCGGCAGCGAGGGCAAGACCCCGCCAGGATATGGCTCCAAGGAGGGCACCAAAAAGAAGCGGAAGGGCACCTCGCAGACGGTGTGGTCCGCGCTGCTCACCAATTTGGGGATTTGTATGCTGCTCCTGGCCTACACATTGCTAGGTGAGTTTTTAGAGGCTTAAAATCAAGTGCTTTTGGTTATCGATATTATTAGAATTATCGATAATTTTCGAAAATATTTTATGGTAACATTTTCACTTTCCAAAGGTAAGTTTTTATGGGAAAAGTATTGGTTCCTTTAAGGAGCACTCTCAGGTATTAAAAAGCTTCCGGCATTCAAGGACCTAAAGGGTTTTCCCCCAAAACTAGCTACAATTTCCCCCCGTTGCAGGTCCATAATTACATCTATATATACCAAAGATGTATGTACACATACATAAATAGGTGAATTGACAGTCCTGTGCGTGACAGGCACTCACATATCATTTGTATCCAATGTCTGTGGATGCCATTTCATTGCTGCGGCCTCCCTAATTAACGCGGCATCTTCTTTCGGCCACGCGTTCGCTTCGCTACGTTTCGTTTTGCTCTTTTTTGCGGCACGCGTGTCAGATACAGATACAGATACATTTACAGATACGAATAAGGGGGATACACTTTAAGGAAAATGGGTATTCAACTAGGGGAAATAAAATAATTAAAGTGCCTAAAATAAAAACAGAATTCTGTCTGGCTAAAATATCTCGAGTATCAAGTATCTTTTAGAAACTCATTGTTTGCATTTTTGTTTAAATTGTATTTTTTTTTTAATTTTTTGCCGTGCCTGGTATACGTTTACACTAGTGGATACGGTTACTGTTTGGGACAAGGACGGTACAAGGATGCTTAATGTATCTTGTCACAGAGTTCGACGTTTAAATTAACCAACAACAGGAACTGGGTGGAACGCCGCCAAAGCCGCCGCACGACAACGTGATAAATTTAATTAATCATTCGTTGCCACCACCCCCTCCCTCGTTGGGTATCCCACCCCCCCCTCGATGCCAAAACAAACGTCAAAATGGCGGCCGCAGCGCCAAAAACTTATGTTTTTGCCACCGCCACATGCCCCTGTCAAAGTGTGTGCTTTTAGCTAGGGATACAGTGATCGCCAAAAAATTATGAATTTTTTGTGAATTTTCAAATTTTAATATACAAAATATTACAAAATAAAATGGGTATAAACAAATAATTATAAAAAAAAATTTTAAATTTAGTATAGGTAAATTTATAAAGAAAAATATGCATTAAAATATGAAAAGAAGTATTAACTTGCTTATTAAAGAGTTATAATTTTATTTAAATTGTTTATTTAAATATTTATTTAAGTTTTATTTTTATTATTATTATTTATTTTATTTATTATTTATTTATTTATTATTATTTAAATTGCATATTGAAATATTTAAATGAAACAAAAACTCTTCAATCAGCAATCTAATATTTGTATTTTAATTTAAATTGATATTTTTATTTATAAATTTACTAATAATATATTTTTAAAATATTCATTTGCTTATATACATTTTATTATTTAATATGAATATTAAAAAATTTTAAATTTTTAAGAATTTTTTATTTAAAATTACGAAAATATCTGAATGGTTGATTATTTTTCAACCTTTAATTGATAAATATGAGAAAAGTTTTAGAAAAGCAAGATAAACCCTATGACGCGACCTCTCTGTAACCATATCCGTATCCGTTTTCCCTGTATCCGTATCCCTAACCGGAAATCCGCTGCCATCCCTCGCTTTTTTTTGCACCAACTCCTCCGACGCTCTGGCGGCGACGGCTGCTTTGACAAGCAACGTTGGCTGGAGACACAGCAGCAGCAGCAGCAGCAGCAGCGGCAACAGCAACAGCAGTAGCAACACCGCAGCAGCAGCAACACACACGCACACACACACACATGTGTGTATGTTTGTGCGTTTTTTGCGAAATACTTTAAACAAATCGAAAAATTCGCCGGCATGTGTGCGTGTGCGACAACAGATGGTTGAAAAAGTTGTCCCTTGTTAGGAGGAAATCATCAAAATGACACAAACAATTATTTAACTTTCGCTAGGCAGTGCGTGAGGCCCGTGACGTCACACCATAACGCACATGACAGATGCCTTTTACACACACACTTTCCATTTTATTTCTATGTGTATTTTTTGTTGCTGTTGTAAAGCTGTCCCCCATCGCTTTTACGCTCTAGTGGAAGTTACAAGTTGAGAAAATATTCTAAAGATCAATATAAAAACATACCCTATAAAATATTAAACCACTAAGCTTAAGTAATTAAGTGAATTTAAGAAAATATTTAAGTACAAGTTCCATTAAGAATAACTAAACTCAATGTTAAATAATAAAGATTAGCGGACACGATAGCAGGCACAATAACGGACACAATAACGGACACGGTAGCGGACATAATAAAATATTTGTTAACAAAACTGCTTTTAATTAATAACTCATCTCTTAGTTTAAACCCAATTGCTAGCTCCATATAAATAGATACAACTTATTTGCACTTAAAGATCGGTAAGGATATAGAATAAAAGTTTTGGTTCGGACTTACCCGCACATAAGTTATCTTTCGTCGTCATTTATCGATGATTACATATTCCTTTGGCTGCAGAGGATCTTCTTTATAGTTGTTTACACACTTTTCAACGCGCGAGTCTTATAACGGGATTATTAACACACGCGACTACTATCAGACGATATTCACACGCGATTACTAAAAGTGACGTGGCTCGCGAACGGGTGAAAGCGCGGGGAGGGACTGAGGAGGCTGCGGCGAGGCACCTGTATTTATAGCTGCGGGGGAGTGAGAGAGCGAGAGATAGATCGCTAGAGCCAAGCACAGAGAGAGAGAGAGAGACAGACTGCGGCTGCAGCGGCCGCTGCAGCATATTGAGTGTGTTATCAATAATCTATGAGCGACAGTGAGAGTGGGAGTGAGAGCGAGAGTGGGAGTGGGAGTGAGAGTGGGAGTGAGAGTGAGAGTGGGAGTGAGAGTAACAGTGAGAGTGCCGCTTAGGGAGCGCCGCTCACTGCTTGCAAGAACTTTTTATGTTATTGAAGAGCGGCTTCGCCTGCTGCGGCTTCACCTGCTGCGGCCACGTGTACCGGATGTGGTTTGTTTACATTGTTTCAGCGTGGGATCGGCTATATTTTCTATATATTGATCTGTTTCTATCCTTTTACTTTTTTTTTATTGTGTTTCCCTATATTTTACTCTATCTTCATCCCTTTTTAGTTGTATTTCTTGCCCTCTTTCTGTGGATCTATATCTGTCCCTCTGTCCACCTCTCTCTAACTCCCATGCAAAAAATGCACATCAGCCACAGCAAGCGGCGCCGCTCTCAAATGTTAAATGTAAACAATTCTTGCTATCACTGAACGGCGCTACCTGAGCTACACTCCCACTCTTACTCTTACTCTCACTCTCACTCTCACTCTTACTCTCACTCTCAACTTACTGATGCACTCAACTTGGCAAGCGGCCGACCTCGCTCTCAAACTTTTGTAAACAAAGAACGGCACAAGCCCGATTTTATCGCAAGATAAGAATTAAGCCGAGATCACTATATATATAAATCAATCTACCTATTTAACTAATAAGAAAACATTCAAGCTCTTAAATCACAAACAAAATTCTACAATTTATATCATTTAATTCAATAAAACTCCAAAAACAAGAACTTCTGACGTGGCCAACACACTATTAACACCAACACATTCCTCCATCAATAAATCTTCCCTCCGGGACGAAAAGCAGGGCACAGTGCCAAGCGGATGTGTCAGGCCTTCAGCTTTGTGTCCGGGAGGACATCATCTTGGCATTCCCTCCGACAGGGTCCTGTATTATTTTTAACTTTGACATGTGTTGGCTTTCGGCGAGGACATCAACTCATCATTTCGCATACGCTCAACATCATTCTCAACAAGAAGGAAGAAAACAAAAAAAAAAAAACCAAAAAAAAAATAAATAAATAAATGGCAACTTTGTCGACGAGGGCTGGCGAAAAACTTTTCAAAAACTTGACAAAATGTGTGACATGTGTGTATTAGTTGTTGGCGGGGCATTAACATTAAATGAGTGACAGGAATCAACACGGATGGGGCGAAGGACTTTTTATCGATTTGGGGGCAGGAAAAGGAGCGGGGACTGAGGCTAGAAACTTGCATAAAAGGACATGTACAATTTTGGAAGGAAGGGGGAAGGCCTGCCATGGCAGGGGTTTATTTGTTAGGCTTTGTTAAGCCTTTTAAAATTGTTTTATTAGGTGAAAAGTTTATAAAATTAAAAGGAGTATTAATAAAAAGAAAAGAAATAGTGAAACAAAATTTTAAATAACTCAACAGTATTAAATACAATTTTTTAGCGACTTCAATTATTTAAAAATTATTTCTTAAATTAAAAGGAGTATTACAAACAGAAGGAAAATATTCGGAAAATTTCTTAAATAACTAAACAGCATTAAACATATTTTTTAATGACTTCTAGTACTTTTTAATTGTTCTTACAATTGAAAGAAATATTTATAAATGAGAAAGAAATATTCAAAATATTTTTAGATGAATTAACAGTATTAAAAATATTTTATTAGTGACTTCTAGTAATTAAAAATAGTTCCTAAAATTAATAGGAGCATTTATAAATAGTAAAGGAACATTCAAAAATATTTTAAAATATCTAAACAGGCTTTATTATATTTTCAAGTAGCTTCTAGTATTTATAAATAGTTTAGAATTATTTATTATTATATTTCTTTCAATTTTTATATAACTTTTTAAGTAAGAGGCTGAAATTAAGTATATAAATAGAAGGTTTTAATTTATTTTCCTTTAAAAACATGTAATACTTATTAAAAGTTCTAAAATATTTGTTTCCCAGCTAAAATTCCTGAAAATCCCTTAAGATTTATGTGAAAATATGCTGGAGTATGTGCTATGGACCCCTCTTTCAACGAGTTGTTCCCAAAAAGCAGGAAGCCCTTAAGCTTGGTGGAGAGCGATTGTAACACCTTCAAGGTGCTTTATGCCCTGTCCTGTCCTATCTTCCTGCTGCAGTTTCCCTGCTCAGAGCCGCAGCATCCTTTCTTGCCACATAACACAAACAAATGGGTTAACGTTGAGTTCATATTTTGCATAGGGAAAAGAAGGAACAGCAAGCAAAATGTTGTACAGAGGGAAAAATTAGCAAAAAACCAGTTTGAAAATCTAAAAAACATTAAATTAAATAGATTTTTAAATAGAATATCATATAAAAATTATTATTGAATATATTTACATTATAAGTAAATATTAAACTTGCTAAATTGAACTGGCAAACACCTGTTTTGCCCCGTGTAACGTTGCTACCTCTTTGGCTTTTGTCCCAGGCTCCTTCATCTTCCTGACCATTGAAAACGAGGACTCGGCTTTGCTGCATCAACAGCACACACTGGCCAGCACCAAGCGGAATATGGCTAATACAGGCAACAGCATCTATCAGCAGCAGCAGCACAACCTGCAGCAGCAGCAGCAGCAACAGCGGACGCCGCACCAGTCATCGGGACATCATGGCGACAACGATACCATAACCGCCGCCGTGGCCGCCCAGGGAATGCTCTCGGGTTATGGTGCAGCCAGCGGGGGTGGTGGTGCTGGTGGTGCTGCTGCTGGACCCTTTGGCGGTGACTTTGTCTATGGGGTGGAGGACGGCGATATGGACTCGGGAATGCCACAGTTTGCCCTCTCGCCGGACACCTACGATGTGCGTCAGCGGACCATTGAGAATATTTGGGACATAACTGTTTCACTCAATATTCTGTACAAGGAGAATTGGACAAAGTAAGGAAAAAGGCTCTTAATTTAGTACTAAATTAAATTTAGTACATAATTTTATATTAATTATTATTCATATTATTTATATTAATTAATAATATTCATTAAAATTCAGTTGAATTGAGCAAATAATTATATTACAAGTTGAATTCTTTTCAAATTGAATTTAACGCTTTTTAAAATAAAAATTCTTGATGATTACTAACAGTTTTGGCTTGAGGCCAGTTTGTGTTTAATTTATTTTCAATTAACTTTAGTTCTTATTTAAATTTTAATATAAATTATAAATACATTATTAATAAACTATTTATAAATACAAACAACTTTGTGTCTGTAATTCCTTTTCTTTTTTAAAATTTAATGTTTAAATATGAATGTAAATGTTTGTATATGTTTTTAATAATAAATTAAATTAATTAAATTATTATTTAATTATTATTTACCTAAAATTATGAATTAATGCCTAGTGCTTAAGTCAACAAGCTGGTCCCACGTGGCGTATACTTGATGACCGGGGCGTATACTTGATTTCGTGCCTACTTCATGTTATAACTTTCTCTCTCTCTTATTCTCCTTTCTCCCTCCCTTTCTCTCCCTCTCTCTCCCTCTCTCTCTCCCTCTCTCTCTCTCTAACCCCACAGATTAGCCGCACTTGAAATAGCCAAGTTTCAAGACCAATTAATCAAGAGACTGAACGAGGATGTTATGCTGCAATTATCGCACGACGATGTGGCCAACGCCAACAGCAACGCCCCCTCGTCCTCCGCCTCTGGTAGTCCTGCTGGCAGCAACAACAATCCGGCCACTGAAGCCGTGCTCCTTCACACACACTATCACCATCATCGCGCCGGTGGCGTTGGAGGCGTGGCCGTGGGCGGTGGTCCGCCGCACGAATGGAATTTTGCCAAAGCGTTTTTGTATTCGCTGACCGTTTTGACCACAATTGGTAAGTGCCCAGTGGCCTTCTTCTTCATTTTTTTCTTCTTCATCTGACGTAGCATCCATGGCTATCCATGGGTGGTGGTTAAAAGGGACACACATACACAGAGATAGAAACAATGGGGCCCCGCTATATGGCTGGCTGGCTGTGGGCCATAAATTTGATGTTCCAGCAACGGAAATTTGTTTTACTTGAATGGCGAGTGAGTGCGCTCTTGTTTGCAGGATACCCAAGGCAATGGCGGCTAAAAAGGGGGGGAGGTGAGAGGGTACACAGATCAAAAGGGGGGTTTGTAAGGTTTTTAATTTATTTTAAAATGATTTTGAAAAATTTGTGTAGATTTTAAAGAATTTTAAGAGGTTTATTTCTTCCCAAAAAGTTGAATTTTCATGACTTAATTTAATGTAAAATGCTGTAATGATACTTTTTTAACCTTTTTAAAACTAAATTTACATTTAATATAATTTTAAATAAGTCGCAGTGATTGAAAGATATATTTTTATGTGAAAATATCTGAAAAAAGACCCTGATACTCACCAAAAATTTAATATAAAATATAATAACATTTTATTTTGACCAATTTGGAGCTCTTGTAATTTATTTTAATTTCCCAATTAATTAAATATATAAATTCATTCTTTTTAATACCAAAATTCCACAACTTACTCCCCCCTTTTCCCCAGTGCAGTGTAAAGGTGAGAACGGGCAAAGGCCATGAGCATGACCCGTACACCTTTTGACACCATCGCATGAGTGCATTTGGGCCTGGACCTGGACTGCTGTTGTTGATGGCAACTGAGGGCCAGGAGGCTGAGGCCGGGTCTGGGCCAGATACTGAGGTGGCTAAAAAGCACGAAAAACTGACTAAAACTGCCAGCTAAACGGGGTCTAAAATTGTGTGCAAAAACGGGGTGCTAAATGTGGGGTCCTTGTTGGTGATACTGAGAATGATAACGACGCTGACGATGATGATGATGAGGATGAGGATGAGGATCCTGCATGATGCAGGTTTGCATAGCGCAGCCAGAGTGTAATTCAAGCCTTAAGAGCTGCGTTTTTGGTAATGCGGATAGATGGGCGTCCAGGGAGCAGCGTAAAGTGTTATCAGTGGCATATAACGATTATTTATCGATTCACTAACAAGGGTGTATGGGAAACTAGGAAACTAGGAAACGAGGAAACCAAGTTCAAAGGCAGACAATGATTTTTATCTATGCTTTAGTTTCATTTAATTCTTTATTTTTATTTAATTATTGTTTTTTTATCGATTGACTAATCAGAGACTATCGAAATCGAATTGAAATATATAAAAATGGGAACTCAGCTGATAAATTATATATTAAATTTATTTTGTATTGGTAACCAAAAGATTTATCGGTAAAATATATTGAATATCTAGCAATTCCCTGTAATTAATATAATTATCGATTGCTTATATCGATCACAAAACCGTTTAGATTTCATACAAAGGTTTATAAGGTTATTTTTTATTAATGAACTTTATTTTTATCAAATTTTTTATTGAAAACAATAAATTTATTACAAACTTCCAGCTTGACAGCTTTAGCTTTTTTTAAAGACATAATTTAAAATCGATGTGCATTCAATATCGTCTCCATTTCGATGACCCCGCCATCGTTCTGTCATCGATTTTCGACCCTTGGTCCTTTCAATTACCCCAAAAAAACTAATTCGATAAGTCTGCCAGTGCTGACTCTGTCGAGGATTTCTCAATTGGCATTTGTCAGCAGGGATGCTGCGACCCCTTGAGAAGGGAAGAAGCGTCTCCCCTGGAAATGTCCTGCCCAATTTTAAATATTGGTTTGTGGAGGGAAAACTTTTAAGCCCCAACATTCAACACACATCCATCCTGGCTTTGCCTTTCGCCCCTGTCCCACCTTAGCTTTTCTCGATTTTCGGAGCTTTGTTGCCAGTTGTCAGTTTCCCAGGAAAATTTCAACGACGAATGCTGCTGCCGTGTGCGTTTTTCCTCCTCACCCACAGCCGCCTGTCTCTTTGGACGGTAATTTCGTAGGCTCACCCCAAAGAAAGAAAAAAAAAATAGGAGAAAAAAAAAAGAGACAAAAAGCAAGCCGAAAGTCAAATATTGATAGAGCAAAACAACAAACGAAGCTATTTGCTTAGCCCGAATGGCCGAGACACAAACACACGCAAATCGGCACTCACACGCACACAAGTGCATAGGTACACAAGGAGAAAAGAGAGTGTGGTAATTTTTTATTTTAGGGAAATATTACAGGTATTTTTAGTATATTTTTCATTTTTATTTTGATAAAAGTTTGAGGTTACTTATAAATTTTTATATGGTTAAGACTATTTTCCATCACTCACTTAATATTTTTGTTTTTTAAACTGAAAAAATATATTTCATTAAATGTAAATACTGCCTTGTTTTTATTTTTGGGGATTCAGTGAATACAATTTATTTATTTGAATTTTTTAGGCATTAAAATAAATATTATTTGAGTTATCCATTAAATTTAAACTTGGCTCCGTAATGATCTCATTATCTTTTAAATTTAAGCAGAAAAAAAATTTAATTTAATTTTAAAAATATTAATTACATTTTTACCAATTTTAATATAGATTTTACGTTTTTTTTACAATAAATTATATTTCACAAAACATTAATTAACAGAAATCAACAAAAATATTTATAAATTCGAGTTAGCGTAAGACATTTTCCATCACTTACCCTCATTATTATTTTTTTTAATTTTATCAAGGAAAATATATTTTTTTATATATTCTTAAAATATTTTTTAAGGTTTTATTATACTTTCAATTCATATATAAACCAATTTTTCGCCACTAAAATTAACTAAAAACCCTTGACTCAGCCATTACACATTGTTTGTTAAGAAATAAGTGCAAAAATTACTTTAAAAATTAATTTTTAATAATATTTAAATTAAGCTTTAATAAGAATTAATACCTCTTCTTTAATAAAATAATTAGGAAATTAAATATTCAAACAAAAACTAGTCCAGAATAAACAATAACCTTCTTTAAGTTTTTTTTCTTTTGTCCTGTGCTTACATCTAAGAATTTATAGTAACGCATACGTATTTGTAGCCGTATATATATACACATATATTTATATGTATATTTGTGTGTGTGTGTGGGAAACATCGACACGACTTTCCACTTGTGAAAATGCTATAAAATAAAATTTGCAAAAATTTTCTGCTGATCTTGGCAGTTCATGCCAAAAGGCCAGAAAGCAAATATAGGTCCTGGGAAGTTACCCCACCCATCATTACCATTTCGACGTCCTTCTGGTCTTTGTGTGTGTGTTTTTTTTTTTCTTATTTTTTTTGTTGCTTGCAAATGCATAAAAATGGGTGGAAAATGGGGGCGGGGCGGGGCAGTTTGCAATTGCGTTAGTCAGCAGACTGCCGGGACATTTGTATTAACATGACATCCTGCCGCCACCCACGGCTCGTCCTTGTCCTTGCTTATTATTATTATTATTATTATTATTATTATTATTATTATTGTTTTTGTGGGTTGTGTTGTATTTTTGGGCAGGAAGGCGAGCGCAGGTCTTCATTGTTCTTGGCCGGGCATCCCAAACAATATGATTATGATTATTGGTCCGTGCTTCTGGCCAGAGAGGAGGACCTAAGCCACTCGAATATACTCGGATGCAGGCGTTCCGAGCTCCAAGCCAGCTCCTTGGTCCATGTCCAGGCTACCCTCTACACTCGTTGGTGACCTTTTGGAGGGTTTCGTTTAATTAAAAATAGATTAAACATATTTTTTATAGACATTTTTGGAAATTAAAATTCAGTATGATAAAAAAAGTATAAAAAACTCAATAAAATTCAAATCTAATATCTGAAAATATTTTAAAATATTTTAAAATATCTAAAAGTATTTGAAATTATCAGAAAATATCGGAATGTACCTGAAAATAATGAAACATGACAGAAAATATATTTAAAAATTCTGATAATATGTAAAAATATCTGAATAATATTAAAATATTTAAAAATATATAAAAATAACTTTAAATATCTAAAAATATTTAAATATATCAATGAGTATAAGAAACATCAGAAAATATCAGAAAATATCAGAAAATATCAGAAAATATCAGAAAATATCAGAAAATATCAGAAAATATCAGAAAGTATTAGAAAATATCAGAAAATATCAGAAAACTATCAGAAAATATTAGACAATATTAGAAAGTATCCCACAAATATTAGAAAATATCAAAAATTATCCGAAAATATCAGAAATTATCCAAAAATTTCAGAAAATATCAGAAATTATCGAAAACTTTTAGAAAATAGCCAAAAATATCTTAAAATATCATAAAATATCATAAAATATGAGAAAATATCACAAAATATCAGAAAATATCCGAAGTAATCGGACAATATCAGCAATATCAGAAAATATCAGAAAGTATCCGAAAATATCAGAAAATATAGAAAAATATAAAAAAATATCAGAAAATATCAAAAAATATCAGAAATTATACAAAAATATCAGAAAATATCCGAAAATAACAGAAAATATAAAATAATATCGGGAAAAAATTTAAAAAATATTTTTAAAAATTCTAAAACTACCCGAAAATATATAAAAACAACAGAAAATATCAGGAAACAGCAGATATTATCAAAAAGTTTAAGAACACATCAGCAAATATCTAAAAATATCTTTTAAAAATATTTTCAAATATCTCTTAGAAGCAAAAGCAATATTTTTCGCTAACCCCAGGGTATCCCTAAGTTGAGATATATCCCCTTTGGCGGTGGTGTGAGTTCTATGATTGTCTTGGGCATAAATGCGAATTTATAGGCGGCCAGGCTCCTTCCTTCCGTTCCTTCCAAGCCTCGAGTTCCTTCGGCCTGTCGCTGGCACAATAAATAGGAGAGCCCGGATCGGGATCGGGCCAATCCCCTGGACAGCAATAAGACAAGTAATTTAGTTGCAAAATAATTTTAAATTTCATTTTCCATTTTCACACACACACACACACCCGGAGAAAGCTGAGTTCCATTTGCAGCACAGTCCGTAGTCCGTAGTCCGTAGTCACTATCATCAATTGCGCATCTTTGGGGCCCAGCGATTCGGTTTTATGCCCCGCCATTTTGTGTTATGTGTGGACCATCGATATATATATATACATATATAAATGGGCCTCAATGAGCTGGGGATAACCGAAGTCGAAGGCAGATTAGGCCCAGTTGTTTATGGCGCGAGCGTGTGTTTAAGTTCCGAGAGGGTAGTAATTGTATTTACTTGCCCCGGACGCATATTCGATAAATAATTCACTCGCCTATCGGCTTAGCCCCATCCCCAATTTGCTGCGAGTGCACGATTTATTTGCATTTCCCTTTTTGGGCGAGCAGAAGCATAATCGATAGCGAGCGATATGCATAGATCTATCGGAGAGGAAAGGGAGTTCGTAATTGAAGTTGTAATCGACATTGTGATCGGAATTGTAATGGCTAAATATGTGTGTGGGTGGCTTTTCTATCGGAATATATCGAGGAGGTACTTATTAATACAGGAAATCGAACTTGAATGGGGCTCATATCTTTTACAATTACTTTTAGGTTTAATGTTATGCAAGTGCTTGGGATGTGGTAGTCATTATTTAAATTATCTTCAACTGGATTTATTATTTCTCTTATATTTTATAACTTGTTACCCATTTTTATTTATTTTCTTCATGTTTATTATATTTATTTCTTAGTTTATTTAACATAACTTTGCTTTAAGATGGAAGCATTTAGTAAGTTAAATTGAATTAAATTAAAAGTAAATACTAATAAGCCTGCAGCAAATCTAGAAACTTCTATTGTTGTTATCCTTTTCAATGTAACTCCTTGCCTTGTGGGTTTATATTATTTTGTATGATGAACTCAGCACAGAAAGAAAATAGTGTCAATTGATAAATTATTATTAATATTATAATTATTACAATTTAAATAAAGCTTATCTCTTATCTCTTGCTAAGAGAATATTTATTAAAACCCAAATACCTTGAATTAAATAATCCTTTTCAATGCTAGTCCTTATTTATTACATTATTTTGCTTTGAAACCCATCTAGTTACTTCTTTTATACTTAATATATTATTAAAACTTCCTAAATTTCAATTACCAAGCATTGGCAATGCCTTCTTCTTTTCAGTTTCTTCAAAGTTCCAACCATTTAACGCCCATGTGTGCCTGAGCCTGGGGTCTCCTCAATATTGAAATCTTTCAATATCTTTCAATAAAATATGTAGATGCGCCTTCCCCTCAATCTCTCGTCCCTCCTGCAGCCCGGCCTCGTTATCCTTGAGTTGCCTGAGTTGCTGCCGGAGCTCCTTTCTGAGTAGCCTTCGATATCCCGGCAAATTGACAGCGCGCCAGCTGAGTTTTACAGCCCCCTCGAGTCGGGTCAATGGCAATATTATTAGCCATGGGTTGTGGGATTTGCCACGCCCCCCCCCCTGCCTGAGAAGGGGGAGTGGGGCGGCACAGTGGTGCAAATAAATCAGGAAAATGCTGCCGAAAATCTTGGCCAGGATTGATTTATGCCCTGACAATAGGAGTCACTGTGCAGAGGGGCATATAGGATCGGGATATATATTTATTGGGGGGGTAGTAGAGGGGGCTGAGCTGTCGTCTGCTTTGTGACACATTGACATTTTGGCTGGGAGACGGAAACCGGGGGGGGAGGGGGGATGGATTTCATTTAAATTTGCTGTCAACGCAATTACATGGTTGCCAAGGTTGTCCCCGAAATCCGCTTCCTGTTTCAGCTTCACTGTTGCAGCTTCTAAGCCAAGTGTACACTCTCGGAGACACTGAGAGAAAATGTGTGCAACATATTTTTGAATTTCCAGCTTAGAGAAATGTTGGAAAAAAAAAGGATAATATATATATTTTTATATTATTTTTAAAATATTTTGTATATTAATGAGAGTACATTTTTTTAAATAAACAAAAATATATATTTTTACATTATTAAATATTATTTATTATATAATTTTTATATATTTTAAATATTAATAAGATTTAAATTTACTTCAAAAACATACAAATATTTGTTATATTATCAAATGTTATTTATTATAAAATGTTTATATATTTTAAATATTAAGGGGATTTAAATTGTTGTAAAAAAACGTAAACATATTTTTTTATATTATTACATATTAATTTTTTTTATATTTTACATATTTATGGGACTTAAATTTGTTTAACAAAACCTAAACATATTTTGTATATTATTAATTAATATTTATTATACATTTTAAATATAAATAAGATCTAAAATGTGTTTAAAAACATAAGCCTATTTTTAATATTACTAAATATTATTTGTTAAATTTTTTTAATAATAATAAGATTTACATTTGTTAATAACACTTAAACATATTTTTTTATATTATTAAATATTATTAATTATACATTTTAAATATTAACGAGATTTAAATTTGTTTAAAAAACATAAACCTATTTTTTATATTATTAAATATTATTTGTTAAATATTTTTAATAATAATGAGATTTACATTTCTTTAGAGAACCTAAACATATTTTTCGTATATTATTAAAGTTGATTAATTTTATATTTATTATAAAGTTTAAATATTAATGGGATTTAAATATGTTTAAAAAAACATAAGAAACAAAACAAAAAAAAGCAGAAACGGAAATAGGAGAACCAGTAAACCACGCCCACGCACAAATAAAAAAAATATATAAATACGAAATATATAGGAAAACCGCCGTCAGAGCAAATAAGACCTAAAAAAAAACAATAAAATTAAGAAATTTTCAAATTTATGCATGGCACACCTGTCAGCCATGTGTGTGCGTGTGTGGGTCACGCCCACCTGCTCAATTGTTCCCCTGCACGCCCACATTTTTATTTTCCTTTTTTTTTGTTGTACTTTCCTTAGGGAATTTCCGGCCTTAAGCTTGTTAAGCATTTTTATTGCCTCTGCCAGCTTAATTATTTTTGGTGGCCTTTACAACATGGGCGGGGCAGGGGGCGGGGCTAAAAGGGAAATGGGGATTATATGTGAAGTTACGGCTCATTTGGGTAATGTCAATAAGTCGCCATCTCTCGGGGGAATCGCACAAATTGACTTTTGCCAAATTAATGTGGGAAAAGCAAAAATAAAAAAAAAAAGAAGAGAAGAGAGAATATATGTATGTATAAAAAAGGAAATAAAAAATATAAATCTTAATGGGGGGTGGAGGATTATATTTTAATACGAAAATATTGAAATTGAATATGTCTAATATTCAAGGGAAAGACCATGTCAGAGTAATAATAAATTAATTAATTAATTAAATTATCAGAAATTATTTAAATAAAATTTAAAGGGTTAAAATTTATATGTTTTTTATTTTATTAAGAAAATATTAATTGAGATTTGGAAATTAATTTAAAATATGTCGCAAAGAATGCAAGATTTTCCAAATTTTGTAAATTTGAAGAGAAATAAATTTTTATAGCATAAATTTAGACAGTTTTTTAAGAGGATTCCAAATATTCTATCTACAATTTTTTATATTTTTAACTTCCTCATTATTATGATTTTATTTTTGGTATGAAAATATTATTATTTGTATTACTTTTGTTATAAAATTATATCTGTCCAAAAGTTAATAAAGTTACTCAAAAATCCAGCTTAATTTCCAAAGTGAAATTTATCATAGCATACTTTTAACTGCTTTTTAAAAAGGATTTAAAATCTGTTAATTTTCTTATTTGATTATATATTAAACTCCCCCATGAAAAAAATAAATAAATAAAATAAATAAATAGATAAATAAGTGTCCTTCAAAAAGTTTTGTATTTCAGAAAAGCATTTTTGTAGCCTACTTTTAAACACTTTTTAAAAAGGATTTAAAATCTCATTTTCTTAAAAATTTTAAACAAAATATAAATATTATATCGCTTATATAGTTTTTAATTTATTAATCATTATTCTTTTCTTTTAGGTTATGGAAACATTGCACCCCGCACCACCCTCGGCCGGATCGTGACCCTGGCCTATGCCTTCTTCGGCATACCGCTGACCCTCGTCTACCTGAGCAGCACGGGCAGCATCCTGGCCCGTGTCGCCCGCGAGGTCTTCTCCAAGGCGCTGTGCTGCTGCCTGTGCTCGAACTGCGGCTACTGTTGCTACGACGAGAAGCGGATGGCCGAGAAGGAGCGCAGGATGCGCCGGAAGCGGCAGCAGGAGGAGCTGAGGAAGCAGCAGGCGGTGATGCAGGAGCCGTACTATGTCCGTGATGTGTACCATGCCACGCCCGAGAAGGAGGCAGGCGGCGGCGGTGGTGGTGGGGGAGTTGATCCCCCATCGGCCGCCACTGTGGGTGGTCTGGGAATGGGTGACATTGATTCGCTGAGCGCCAGCGAGTCCAGAGGATCGATGCATGGCCTGAGCATCCTGGCCCCCATCCTGCTCTGCTTCTCGATGATGATCATCTACATAGTGTTCGGGGCCGCGGTGCTGTATCGCCTGGAAAACTGGCCCATACTGGACGGCATCTACTTCTGCTTCATGAGCCTCTCTACCATCGGGTTCGGTGACATGCTGCCCGGCCTGCGCAGGGAATCGAATGCCACCACCTGGTTCTGTTCCGTTTACATAATGTCCGGCATGACGCTGACGGCCATGTGCTTCAATGTCATTCACGAGGAGATCGTCCACCGGATACGCATCGTGGTGGAGTTCAAGAAGACGAGCGCTGCGAATTCGGGACCGGGCTTGGGTTTGGTGGGATCGGGCGGCAATGGTGGTCCCGGCAACGTTGGTCCCGGCAGCTCCATGATGGATGTGGGGCACGAGGAGGGCGGGCAGTACTATGTGCCGGCGTCCTGACACTACGAGAAGCGAGGGCATCTCTACCAGCGCAACCCCACCGAAGAGACCCTGGTGACAGGTGAGAGAGAAGCTGTGAGGGATTTCAAAGCAAGCCCAAAAGTATGCTTTAACAGTATGCTTTCCAGGACATACTTTTGGGCAGCTCCTCAAGTGATTTCAAATCTCTTTTTTTATATTTTTCACATAAAATAACATATTTTCTTATATATTTTCCCGATAGACACCCCCACATCGCTGGTAATGAAAGACTATGTCAACCACGAGCTGGTGCCCATTTTGACCATGGATCCGAATGGCGCCCGCCTGGCCCCCGCCCCCGCCTACACGCCCGCCGCCGCCGCCGTCGCCTCCTCCTCCTCATCGGCTGTTCTTCCTGGCTCGGGATCGGGTGGTCCGGGCGATATGGTCACCACGCCCGGCAACAGTTGCATTGCCCATGGCAGCGACTCCGGCTTGGGTTACTCCTCGCTCAGCAGTCCCCTGCTCGATGTCCTGACCACGCCCACGGGTGGTGGCGCCTCCGGCGTTTATACGCTCGCCGAGGAGACGGAACTGGAGCTGCAGGAGACGCATGCGGAAAAGGATCGCATCTAAAGGAGTATCCATCGAGCACACAAAGATGTATCTCCTTCAGCGGATCAGTATTAGTTAGCGATTAGCCTTAGACATAGTCCTAAACCCTAGATCGAATCGGAATTAGTGTGTAAAGTAAATGTATTTTTTTTTCTAGACTTGTGTAATGTGTGTGTTGAGTTTTTTTTTGCCCTGTAAGAGGAGTGTGTGTGAAAGGAGTGTGTGTGAAAGGAGTGTGTGTAAAAGGAGTGTGCTTAAGGAGTGTGTGCAAGGTGTGTCTCTAATAAGTGTGTTTTGTAATTGAAGAGAAAAATTCAAAGAGTCCCGTTGGACCAGCAAAGAAAATTGTAGCCTAAGCCGAACACTATCACTGTACATATTATATATTGTAGCGTATATAGCGTATATATATATATATTGTAGCCGAGGCGAAGATACATTTCCATAGCTCCTAAGCAGATCAGATGTGTAAGCAAAGGATATAACTAGTCAATGTAGTGAAAGATACAAAAACAAAAAGTAAAAATAAATAAATAAACCAAAAAGAAAAGGAAAAGCAGACAAGAAAAAAGCAAAGAGAGGGGAAGTTGGTAAAAGAACAAATAAATATTAAGAAATTCAATTAAGATTGAACTTTAATTTTTAAATTAAGAAAAGGCTAAAAATAAATAGAAAGCTTGACAAAGTCCTCGCTTCAGAGTTGCCGAAATCCAACTTGGGAATTATAGAGCAAATTTATTTAAAGTGAAGCAGTCTCTTGAAAGTGTTTTGGGACTTTATTAAATTCTCAAGCAAAAGCAAAGGTGTACATTTCATTATAATAATTATTTACAAAGAATAAAAGCTGTTAAAATGAATTAAAAATTAATAATAATAATTGTTTAGGATTTTATATATTTTCTTTTAAATTTTAAACCATTTTCCCATAATAAACACAATCCACATTTGTGTTTAATCTCCACTTCCCACCTCTTTGCTTTTTTCAATGAAAAGTTCTCCTCTCTTCGACATACTCGAAATTCCACTTTCTAAGTGTACGAATAAAAAAAACCAAAAAAAATAATAACTAAAAAATAGAGAAATTCTTTTTTTAATGTATGTAAGCAGAGTCCGTGAAACGCAACTACATAATCCGCAATACCCATTTACCATAATCAAGACACATTTTATACGTAAATCAAGCTTAGTAAAATTACAAAATATGTACTAAAAATACGATATAAATATGCTACACACATAAATATATATATAAAAAAAACAAACATATATATATATTATAAATAAAACTAGGTAATTGTTTTTTTTTTTTTGTAATTATAATAAGCGTAAAATCGACGACGTGAAGAATATAAAAACTATGCATACATATTATCAATGAATTCGAATTCATAAATTTAAATTAATGTTTGAACTACAAAAAAAAGCTACGACACAAAAACCAAAAAGGGAGAAAAAAAACAGAAAATTTAAATAAAACCAAAAAACTTGCGTAACTTTGTAAATGTTGAAATATACCCAATTGTATATTTATGACAAGTGCAGCGTGAAATAAAATCAATAAAAACTTTAAAGAGTAAAGATGTTAATTATGGGTGGTTTTGTTTTACTGAAATTTTCATTTTTAAATATTTGAATTTTTGCGCCTTCTTAACAGCCAACTGTAAGAAATACCAGTGGTCTGTTGACTGCAAATTATGCTCGTTAAGAACAGAGACACTATAGGGTTAATTACATGGAATTACCGATTTAATGCTTTAATTTTGGGCATAAAGAAATTATTAATAATTTTTTATATTATAATAAATAAATATATAATAAATATATTAAAAATATTTACCAACATTTTATTTTTTTAAGTTCACGCGCCTTCTCAAACCAGTTACAGTGTGCTGTTAAGCGCACACATGGCATGCACAGTAACTTAAGTGCTGTTAAGCGCAAACCCTTATGGCATAAATGAATTTTTTATATAATTTCTTTCTTAATTTGTTTGTTTTTTTTATGTTTGTAAATATGTATTAACGGAATTATTTTATGGATGCAACCTTTCGTGGTTTTCGTGCGATAGTCACAAAATGTAGCCACTTAACTTTTAACAGCTGGAGTTAACATACTGTTAAGCTTTCAAGCGTTTTCCCACACCGGACCGCCATCTTGCATTAACCGTTACTGTTTATAAACGTGGTTTTATTTTAATTGTTTTCCTTCCTTTTAGACTTAATTTGCTTTGATTAGCCATGGACTGGTCGCTGCTAATCAAAATATTGCTCAATAGTTTAACGCTATTGCCAACGGTGCTGGCGGGAACCATGGACGAGGACTGCCCCACACTGGCCGATGGCGACAGTTTGTCGCAGACGCAGTTACTCGATAAATTAACCCATGGCTGCCGCTACGATCGCTTGGAGCGCCCGGTGACCTTTTCGGAAAGCGGCCAGCGCTTGCCCGTCGATGTGTATATGCGCGCATACATCTATTTTATGCAGAATCTGGAGGCGCACGATCTGCAATTCAAGATCTATGCCCTGCTGCAGATGCGCTATTTGGATCCCCGCCTTAATTTTCGTAGCGTGAGCCCCAAGAGAAAGCAGCCGATCCTGGGCGAGCAGCAGCTGCGAGACTCGCTGTGGATGCCCCACATATTCCTGGCCAATGAGCGGGACTCTAGCATTTTGGGTGAGTATTATCCATAATTTGGAAAGCTTAAATCGATGTATGTAGTCGATATTTCTTCCTGTATATCGATTGTCAAATTTAATTTTCTGTAATCTGTTATTTTTTAAATTTTTTGATATTTTATTTATCTCTTTTAACCCATTTGCAGGCCTTACGGAAAAGGACATCCTCACCTCCATCTCCCCCGACGGCACCGTCATCGTCTCAAGTCGCATCAAGGCGACGCTTTACTGCTGGCTAAATCTCAAGAAGTTCCCCTTCGACGAGCAACACTGCTCCACGGTGCTGGAGAGCTGGATGTACAACACATCGGAGCTGGTGCTGCACTGGGAACAGAAGCGACCGATTACCTACGACCCTGCCCTCCATCTCACCGAGTTTGTGCTGCAGCGCTCGTGGTCCAATGAGACGGTCATCAATGCGGATCTCAGTGATTTGAGGCATGGAGCCTTTGCTGGCAACTACAGCTCCATGAGCTTCACGGTCCACCTGACCCGTGTGGTGGGATTCTATCTGATGGACTACTTTCTGCCCTCCATGCTCATTGTGGCCATATCCTGGGTCTCCTTCTGGCTGCAGGCGGATCAGGCGCCGCCGAGAATCACACTGGGCACCAGCACACTCCTCACCTTTATCACACTGGCCTCGGCCCAGGGCAAAACCCTGCCCAAGGTGAGCTATATCAAGGTGTCGGAGGTGTGGTTTCTGGGCTGCACCATCTTCATATTTGGCAGCATGGTGGAGTTTGCCTTTGTCAACACCATTTGGCGGCGAAAGAATAGTGTGCCGGTGAAGAAGCTCAATAGCAAGCACATCCTGAAGTCCACACTGTCGCCGAAACTGATGAGGCGCCGCAGCAGTCATGCCAGATCGCGTTCCTTTTCGGGCACAGCTCTCCAGAGATCCGGGGACACGGCCTCACTGGGCGCTGGGCCAGGATTCAACAATTACTTAACCGTCAATCTGCCGATTACCACAATTAAGGAGGGTCAAGTTCTGGGTCAGCAGCAGGAAAATCCGGCATCCGCCCACCAGAAACTGGATATCAACTTTGTGGAGAGCGCCTTTGGGCCAATGGGCGCGGCCAGATCCATAGGAACCCTTAGTGCCACATCGACCACATCGCAGGGATGTACTAACAACAATCATCCCGATGGAAATGGCGCCGACCCAGCCGAGGAAATTGATTTGAGTGGCTGGACCACGTTGACTCCCCAGGAAATCGCCATGTGGATCGATAGTCGGGCTAGATTCGTTTTTCCACTGGCATTCCTTGTCTTCAATTTGTTTTTTTGGACATTTGTCTATTGTATTTAATTTCATTTAATTTTAAAAATTTATTTGCAATTAATGTGTTTTTTGTCATGTGTTTTTTAATGCTATTTGTAGATCATTTGTTTATTTATGTTTTTGTATGCTTTTGTAATAAATAGTAAATTGTTTTGGATATTTATCCTAACGAAAAAATATTAATTATTCAGATTTTATTTTCCATTTGAAATTTCTTTTGAAAATTCAAATATCGCGCTCAGCTGTTGCGCACTCGCTGACTAGTGTTGGGCAATGCCGCTCCTCATTTCGATGAGTGGGATGGCTATACAGTGTGCTGGCATACGCATAACCAATGAGTGGGAGCAGCACAGCTACTGTTCGGGTATCCAACAACCTCATATTCGTTTTTTCCCAACACACACACACTTGCACGCAGCGCAACAATAACATCGGGCCCCAAAAACGTTCGGACACAACTTCGTCGTGAATTGTAAATGAAGAAAAAAATACAAAAAAGATTCCAGCGCGTTTGGTTGTTTTTTTTTTTTACGTGTAACTACGCCAAAAAGGCAAGGAATTAAGCTGCAAAAAAAAAGAACACGCAGCAACAACAACAGCACCGCATGTGCAAGTGCAAGGCAAACATAAACAACGGTGAAGAGAAGTGACAGCAACAACAACAACAAGACGAAGTGAGCCGCTGTGTGTGTGTGCGTGCATGCATATGCCTGTGTGTGTGTGTACAACGAAAATATTGTATAAATCAAATTTATAATTTTTTTTTTTTGCGCCGAAGTGGGATCACTTAGGCAAATAAAAACAAAAATGTCGTACAAAAATAAATTCATTTTATGAATAAAACAAAAACTCGTAACGATAAAACAAAAGGAAATAATAGAAAAAACAACAAATATATAATAAAGGCAAAAAAAAAGAAGCTGAGGAGGAGTAAATGGATAACCACCGGTAAAGTTTACCGCTGTCGCCGCTTCCTTTGCGAGCGAGAAGGACAACAGCAACAGAAACAACAGCAATAGTAATAACAGCAACTGCAAGAACAACAACAATAAGAGGAACTGCAGACGTGCAACGCACGTTGTCCTGCTCCCGCCCGCTGCCACCACTGCTACCGACTCTTCTTACTCTCTCTTTAACATTATGGACACCATCTGTAGATTATGCTTCCAAACGGCAACGGTAAGAACAAAACAACAAAAATACCAGAAAAGCAAAAAAAAAACGATATACACACATGCATGCAACAAAACTGTCCGTCGTGGTGTGTATTTTGTTATTTCTATTGATTTTTTTAAACAATTGAATTTTGCCAGGGATTCTGCTTTTCAACTGTTATTGTTGGAACGGGAGGGACGACGAGAGGATATGAGATGGATGATTGGGCGGGAGTGGGAGTGGGAAAAGGACGGGGGTGGGGGTTGAAAAGCGCGCGCATTGCCTTCCTTTTCTCACTCCCAGGCAAAAGCAAAAGTTCGGCTCGCATACACACACACATACAAACAGTAAGAAAGAGAGGGAGAGGGAGAGTGAGGCACAGAGACGAAAACAACACACAAACAAATACACATATGCGACCCCAAACTATTGCTGAACAATTTTTATTTTTAGCCAACTCAGCCCGAAAAGTTGTTCAAGCCGACAACTTGAAAAAATATTATTTTTACATTTTGCTTACGCCGCTCGCCGCTTGCTTTTCACTTTGACTCCTTTTCAACAGTTCCCCTTCTTCTTCTTCTTCTTCTTGCTCTGTCCCCTCCTTCTCTGCGCCCCTCCCCGCCCCCAGCCAACATCAACCGCACGAAAAGAAATACATAATAAAACAAAATGACAGAAATTGCGCCAAGGCAGCAAGGCGACAGTGGCGTCGCAGAGCTTTTGTTTAAAAGGGGTAATTTTTGACTTATTTTCCGTTGAAAAGCTGCAAAAGAAAAACAAAAGCGTGAATACAAAAACACTGTTTATGGTATTTCAAATAAAATAAACTTAATAGTAATAGCCACAAGTTCCAAGTATTTCAGTAGACAATAGTTCATTTTAATCAATAAACGAATTCTTTTAAATAAATAAATTCTAATTTAATTACTGAATTCCTCAAATTTCACCGTCCCCTTTGGTGGGACGCCTCTGCTGTGAGCGCTGGCAGTGCGGCGGCAAAACAAAACAAAAAGCGAAAGAATAACAAAACGCTGTACCGAAGAGAAAAAAAAATAACACGAAATGAAAACAACAACAAGTTGACTTGCTTTGAATGTATGTTGTTGTTATTTTCTTTTCTCTGTGTTTTTTTTTTTTATGTTTTGTGCATGCGTGTGTGTTTATCTTCTCGGTTGTTATTTCTAGTTCGAGAGACAGTGAGCGAGAGGGGTGGGGGTAGAGATGATGGGTGAATAAGGTTGGGCTGACACAATAAATAAAAAGCATTATTGTTATTACATTCTGCATTTCTTTTCATCCATCCATCTATCCATCCATCCAGACTTTCCAACTATTTGTGGCTCTGATTTGATCATCTCTCTTTCTCTCTTGCAGCTCTTCCAGGTGCCCGGCTATAGCATACCCACGTGCGTCCGCTGCTCGGAACAGTTGACAAATAATTCCAACTTCCATCAATCGGCAGCGGCGGCGGCGGCAGCGACGTCGACGCCCGCAGCGGCCGCCGTTGCCGCCTCGGCTGCCGCAGCTGCTGCCGCTGCAGCAGCGGCCGCCGCTGCCGCATCCTCGACGTCGACGGCCTCCTCCAGCGACAGCGACGCCGTCGCTCAGCTGACGAACGGTGGCGGCGGTAATAATGCCGCCAACGCCGCCGCCGCTGCTGCCGTGCTGCAATTGCAGCATCAGCATCAGCAGGCGCAGCAGCAGCAGCAGCAGCAGCAACAAATGCAATCATCGAGTTCTTCCGAGAATCTACAGTCGCAGGACGATTCCGAAGATGTAAGTTCCCTCTTTCCCGTTCCAGTTTCAGTTTCCTTTCGCCTTTTCTCTAGGCAGTGTTGGACAACGTCGTCGTCCACTTACTCAAACAATCGAAAGGCATGGGCGCAGGTGGATGGGGGGCGGTCATGTGATTATATTTTTTTTTTCCTTTAATACTATTTATGTCAGGGGGGTGGTTGGGTTGGAAAATAGGCCAAAGTTTAATTACTTGCATTAGCTATGTACATATTAAAAGCCAATTGGCATTTAGACAAATGCCAGGCAGCGCAATGACCTAATTTAAATAAAAGGTACATAGTTAGTTTATATGAACATACGTATGTAGATATAACGGTTTATATGTACATTTATATGTCAGCTAAAAATTATAACAAAATATAAAACAGATATTTCACATTTTTAAATAAAAACAACCATTATTTTAGTCGAATGCAACAAGTTTATAAATTGTATTTGTTGTTTTAATCACATTATAAATCTTATTTAAAATCTTTTTAAAATGTTTATTAAAATAAACTAATTCGAATACTAAAATTAGGTGTAAGGACATGCAACGTATAGCAAATCCCTAAAACATTCTAGATAAAACCTCTTTTCGTTTCTATTCCGATTAGATTGCTGTTGGGAGAGCACCCTCCCGCCCCTCTGTTAGGCACACCCCTGGTTGTTGTGGTGCCAAGGTGGGGGAGAGGAGACTCCTTTAGCTTATTCTTTTCCTTTTCTTCTTCTTCCTGCCTTTGCTGCACTTGTTTATTATTGTTGTACGGCTTTTTCTTTTTTTTCACAACTCCCACACTCACAAAGCAAGAATATACATAAATACACAGCGGCTTACATACGTTTGCCTGCACATTCATAGCCGCTGCTTCTTCTGCTTCGTCTTCTTCTTCTTCACTCACTTCTTATTTCGCCCGTTTCTTTGCATGTTCTTGTTGCCTTTCTTCTTCTTTTTCCATCATGCAACAGAGAATTGCAAAAAAAAAAAAGAAAAAAAAAAATCAAATAAAACAAAAACAAAAAGAAGACAAATAAATAAAATTAAGAACGGAGCATATCGACTAGGGGAGTGCCCTATCATTTCTAGTTCTAAATTTATTTTAGAATTTTTCTATGATTTATATATTTGGATATTTACATTTTTTATTTTAACTATTAAAGGTTCTAAATTATTGTTATTATTTTCTTATATTTTAAAATATTTAAATACAAAAGTAAAAGCAAAAATAACAAGGATCTTCGAAGGAACTTTAAATATTTCGTTGCATACTTCTGGATATGAACTTCTAATCCATTTAAAATCCTTGTTATTACTTTTAAACTCTAAAACTGGGATAACATTTATATATGTATTTATTTTTTATTTAACAAAATTGGTAGGAAATTTTTAAACTTTTTTTTTATTTTTCATATTTTTACTAAAATATAAAAACCTTAAAGCCTTCAAAGCGAAGGCAGGGTATTAGAGCTTCGACTAGTTGATATTCTTGCTGCTCACTTTCTTGTTTTCCTTTATATTTTATATATATATATAAATACATATATACGTATATATATTTTGTTCTTCTTTTTCCATTAATATCTGCTCTGCTCGGGCTACGTCGACGTCGACGTAGTAGCTGGCGCTGCGCAGAGGCAGCGCTTTTTGTGCGCTGTGTAAAGCGGAAAAAATTCATTTTCCGCTGACTCTTTCGGTGTGTTGGTGTGCGTGGCACGCAAAAAAAGCAAGCAAAAAACAACAAAAAAATAATTCGAAATATTTTGAAAAATATTTAGTATTTAATTTCGATTGTGAAAACGGCATACGCGCAATAAACAAACTGAATTCGCACGGGAATTTGCAATCCGTTCTCTTGGCCGCCAGATTGTTGAGCGTGAGTAGAGTGTAGAATGCATCCAGCAGATTTTGAATTCTATTTGGCTTTCTTCGGAGAATTGCAAATCAAAGCCATTTCGAGTTCGTCTTTAAGCTTATTTAAAGAAAACCTATAAAATAAATAGATTTTAGATCTTTCTAAACTATAAGTATTCCTGTAATCTTCAAGAATCTGGTGACAATGTTTTTTAAATATTTCAATTGGATAATTTTCTAATAAACTAAAAGTCAAGGAACTTAGTGACTACTTAACAAATGCAGGTATTTTCTAAAGTTAAGCAATTCCTGCTTAATTTTCAAACAATCCTAATATTTTGGGTATGATATGGGACTTTTAGGGATAAGTTAAGAACTTAAGAGTGTGTTTTTAGAGCTTCTACGGCAAAAATCCTCAAAGATCTTGTGTTATTTCCAAAGATAAACAACCTTTTTCATAAGAATTCATTGTAATAAGATAAACAATAATATATCTTTAAGTAAGTTCCATATAATACAGCCAAGTTGGACAGGTAAGGGATATTACGACTCCCAGAGCTTGTTCTGTTAAGTCTTGTAGAGGCAAAAGTTCAATTTCCTTTGGCTTTAAGCTGGTTTTTGTTGTAGATTTAGTTTTAAACTGTCCATCCTTATATTTTAGCCACATTTAATATGGAAATTTATCCTGGCAAAGGCGGTATCTTCACTAATATCTATTCTCTATTCTATTCTAAGCTCTTACTAATCCTTTTTCTCCAACTCTCTTACAGGTGGATCTGATATTCAACGAGGAGGGCTCCTGCCCACTATGCAACAAGACTTTCTCGCGCAAATCCTCGCTCATGACGCACATACGGAATCACTCCGCGGAGCGTAAGTTTGTGTGCACCTACTGCCACAAAGGTGGGTTTATATCTACTCTTCCTGTTGCCTCGCTTGATGCTGTATGCTAAATGCTTGGTTTTTCTTCTCCGCAGGCTTCACGCAGGCGGCCAATCTGCGGAACCACGAGCGCATCCACACGAACGATCGTCCGTACCAGTGTGTGGATTGCGGCAAGACCTTTACCCAGATCACCAACCTGAACAATCATCGACGCCTGCACACTGGCGAGCGTCCGTTTGTCTGCAATGAACCAGAGTGTGGTCGCAGCTTCGCTCAGGTTAGTCAGGCCTCCGCCTCAGCTCCTTATTTATCTCAAGACTAATCTACAACATTTACTTTCCTCGCACAGGTGACGAACCTGAACAATCACATGAAGTCGCACCACAAGGTGCAACAATATTGCTGCAACGTTTGCAACAAAAAGTTCACCCAGGTCACCTCTCTCAATCAGCATTTGCAGGCGCATGCCGGCGTCACCGGCTACTACTGCCCGCGCTGTCCGGAGAAGAACTTTAAGCTGCAGTCGCAGCTGCACACGCACATGAAGACGCACGGCCTGGCCTTTCCGTACGAGTGCAGCAAGTGCGACGAGAAGTTCCTGCAGCAGGCGCACCTCGATCAGCACCTCAAGATGCACGACGAGTTCAAGTTCAAGTGCGACATCTGCCCGAGCAGCTTCAATCAGGAGTCGCTGCTAAAGAAGCATGTGCAGCGGCATGTCGAGGGCCGTTATCTCTCCTGTCCGGTGGCCAATTGTGCCGAATCGTTTGCCGTGCGCCAGCACCTGTCCAAGCATCTGTTAACCAGCCACTCGCATCACGAACTGCCGCCGCCGAAGCGCTCCAAGAAGACCGGGCACATGCAGTCCGGGCAGCAGCAGCCGCTGGCGATGATTGGTCAACCGCTGTCGCTGCAGCATACGACGGGGCAGCGTAAGTCCGAAACGGGAGTATAGCTATATCCTTTAACTGACTAAATTCTGCTTTCAGGTGGACGACCACCGAAGAACAAGAACAAGGCTGCCTTGGCTGCCACGGCCATCAAGATTGAGATCAATGAGCCGCTCCACAGCCAGCATATCAGCAGTGCCAGCGGCCTGTCCATTCAGCAGCAGATCAATCAGCACATGCAGCAGCAGCAGCAGCAGCAGCAGCAGCAACAACAGGCGCAACAGCAACAGCAACAGCAGCAGCAGCAGCAACAGCATCTGCATCTGCCGATGGGTCAGGCGGTCAAGGCGCGCTACATACCCACTAAGTAGAGTAGGTTAGAAAGGAAGGAAAGTAAGGGAAGAAAGTAAAGAAAGAAGGTCTCTCTAAGTTTAAGCTGCAAAAAAGAAGAAAGTGAAAAGAAACCCTGATTAGCCCCAGCGCCATAGCCAAAGTAGCATCACACATACCACAGTTTATTGCAAAAATGTCAATCAATCTTGAGAACTTGAAACATATTCCAGAATTTCTCATTACTAAAGTTTCACTTTTCATTTTATTTTTTTCATACATTCTGAAAAGCGTTGAAAACTTTTATTTTTTGTAGTCTTTTTTATATTTTTTATTGTGTAAAAATTGCTTAGCAGCCACTAAAAACGAAATACTGAGCGAGTCATGAGTCGGCGGCAAGCTGCTGGTTCAGTTTGGTGTCTGGTCTCCTGCCTCCTTGGTCCCAGTCCTTCACCAGCAGTAATGCAATTTTATGCACGCCCCCCAAAACATCTTTATATAAACATATATATATATATATATACATTTATACATGAGAAGATCTGTAACTTAAATCGAATCAACACACACACACACTTTTTTTAATGTAAACGCAAAGAGGGAACGTGAAAAGTTTAAATTTAAATACAAAAGAAATACCTACAATTACAAGTAAATATTATTAATAATAACATTTAGAATGAGAAAGGCAAACAACAAACAACAACAAAAAACATGAAGTAAAACACATAAATTGCTATTAAATTCGGTAAATATATGTATTTATGTTAAGCATTCTAGCTTAAGTGTTTTTATTTTTTTTTTTTTTAATAAAACCATTATGAGAAAAAGAAAAAGAGAAAAACGAAAACGAAAAGTCGAAAGAAAAAACGGAAAACAAGCTTATTAATGGGTGCCCCTATAGATGGGGGATCTATATGCATATATATATATATTCTGCAAATGTATATATAATATATAAAGATAATATATAAAAGATTATAAATGTACACATTGAGCTTAGGCTAACACAAAAAAAAAAAAACGGAGCACAAGCTAACAATGAGAGACGCGGCAACCGCCTCAATTCGAGATTAAAATATTTGGCTCGATGGAGTGCAGGACATTGAATCCCTTGTGCAGGATGCAGGTGCGCTGAATGCCGCAGGCCACCAGGAAGTGAGAGAACTGCAGGTGAAAGCGAATATCAATTAAAGATTATAGTTTATAGTTTACAATGAATGCCTCGCCCACCTCCACGGAATGCTGATGAATGTTGCTCACGCAGACCACAATCCGGCCGCGCAGTTGAGCCTCCACATTGGCCACTGGCAGTGCCTCCAGCCGCTGGTCACCCAGCTGAACGGTGGCAAAGGGTATATTGATGCTGTGCGGGACATGGACGCGTCCATACTCCACCACGCTGCGCAGATCCACAAGAGCCAGCTCCGATGGGGAGTAGAGAAGCAGGGCCTGCACATCCTTGGCGCTAATACGGGGGCACTGCTCCTGCTGCAAGTGCTTCAGTTCCACGTCCGTAATGCCAATGTCCTGAAAAACAAAGATTTAACCAATTATTATATACAGTTAGTAATATATAATATAAAACCCACCAAAGAGTGAGGCTGCTGATGGCGCAGGGCATGCTGGCGGTGTGTTATGCTCTTCGGCGTCATCTCGTACATCTTCTGGGACTCGAGGACACAGCCCTCCATCACAATGTCCGGCAAATCGGAGAAGAGCAGAATACATTCGTTGAAACCCGAGGAGAGCAGTGTGCTGCGCAGCTGGCGAAGAATGGCAATGCCAATGAAGAGTGGATACGAGCTGTCGCCCAGCATTAGTTTGTCCCACAAATGCAGGATCTTGTGCAGCGGGAAAACGTCTAAAAAGGAGCAGGGATATATCTACCATTATATATAGAGAGCTGCAAAGCTAAACTCACGCGAAAACATGGTGAGGAACCAGGGTATGGCAAACAGCTCCGGTATAAAGCTAATGCTGGCCAAATGCTGGGCCAGCAGCGGCTCATGGAAGGCCGTCAGCTGTGAGAACTTGCTCAGATACTCCTTGATCACCGCCGAATTGTCCTTGAGGAAGAACCACTGCAGATACTTGGGTATGAACTTGAACAGGCTGAGAAAGGCCAACTCTGGGGGAAAGAAACGAAGGGTTAACAAATATGATTCTAAGAAGGATCAAAGGAGAAGCCACTTACCCTCATTGTTAAAATTGAGATAGAGAAACGGCGCCGTCAGCGAGTCCAGTCCCTGCCAGTACACGTACTGCGGATGAGCGGTCACCCAGGCCTTGAGCAGCCGGCGCAGCTTGCGATGGCCGTCGGGCGAGGAGAGCAGCTCATCGTACTGATGGCATCGCGGTATATCCACCTCGATCTGTCGATCCGTGCTGGTGGCCGTGAACTTGTCGATCTTGCAGTAGCTACCATTGGGCACCACGTCCAGCAGCGCTGCCCAGATGGGGCCGCGCAGCAGCGGCGGCACATCGACGGCAGCCTCGCGACGCAGCTGCTCCGCCGTGTGCGGATAGCCCTGCAGGAGGCGCGTGAACAAGCGGACGCGTTGGAACTGATACTCGATGTCCTTCTCGCGGATCACCAGGGGCAGAGCCTGCAGTTCGCGGGCAAAGTGGGCGGGAAATCGCGGCGAGTGGAGCAGCGGAAAGTAGACATCGGCCGGCAGGCGACTCAATCGCTGCAGCAGAGCCTTCAGGCGCAGCGGCACCACACGATCGTCCATCAATTGGGCCTGACTGCGACCCGGGCACACGCTCGCCCCGCTCAGGCGCACTATCTGCGGCAGACCCAAAATTGGAGCCTCGCTACGGATGAGGCCCTCCTTCTTGAGCTCCGCCTGGACATCGCCGCCGGCCAGCTGCCACAGGTGATAGATCTGGGACAGCGGGCAGCGCAGCAGCAGCGGTACATGTTCCTGGTTCGCCTGAGGCTGCTGCTGCTGCTGCTTCTGCTGGTCCCGTTCCTTGGTCAGCTCTACCACCACGCTCTCGAAAATGGGCAGCATGAGCACTTGCTGTGGCAGCGGTCTCCGCTTGGGCAGAACCTGCAGGCAGCTCTCCAGCAACTGCCGCAGATCCCTGTCCAGTGTTGCATAGCGCTCGTAGCACTGATGCTCCCGTGCAATCTTCTCCAGCACCCCATTGCTCCGGCCAAAAGCTATGATCTTTCGAATCACATTCGAGAGTTTCAGTTTCGGCCAGAGCTGGATTTGGAGCACCAGCTCCACCATCATCATGGCCAAGGCCCACACATCGCTCTTCACATTGCCATTGAGGCCCAGGACCCGCTCCGGCGCCATATAGCGGACGTTGCCAATGGGAAAGGGCACATAGCAGCCGCCCTTGGTCATGTGATGCAGCCCGTAGTTGAAGAGCTTGACGCGTCGTCCGTCATCGGAGATGAGTACGTGCTTCGGCTCCAGATTGTGCGCCACTATGTGATGTTGACTCAGTACGCTGATGCCGCAGGCCACCTGATAGAAGATCCTCAGGATCTGGGCCAGCGACAGGGGAGGATTGCGCTTGGCATAGTCCTCCAGAGAGAGTCCCAAATACTCCGAGACCACAATGGTGCGCTCTGAAAGGGAGTTTTCGGGGATTATTGCGGGAACTCTGTGTGAATAGACGAAAAACCCACCATGTTTGCCCCGAATCACATCCAGATACTGACACAGGTGCTCGTCCTGCAGCTCCTTGAGCTTCTGGGCCCTGCCCAGAATGGCAATTGAGTTGGGCGTGAGGGGCAGGCCATTGCTGCCACACACATCGCCCGGATGCAGTTTCGCAAAGAAGGTGACGGCGCACAGGCGGCGGCTCTCCTGCCTGCCAGCCATCTGTGGTCAGTCCTTGGTCCTTGTTCGATGCGGGTGTGGGTGCGAGGAGCGGGGTTCTTCGGATTCTCAGGACAACATCAGAGGAAAGCAACAATTTCTACTTTTTTTTTTGCGGCAGAGGACGGCGAATCAGCTGACGGCGTTGCCGGACCAAGGCGAGCCGTAAAACGCCCCCTAAAAATTAACATTACTTGAATAACAACAAAGATATTTATCAGTTAATAACTTATATTATTCATTACATTTTTTTCTTAATAATAATAATTCCATTAGTTGTGCTTATGGAAAAAAAAACAACAATTGAAAAAGCTTGTAAGGTTCAAACCAGTGGCTATACCCATGCCAGACCAGAAGACGCCCCCAAAATTTGAATAGCTTAAATGATGTTGGGGTATTTCTCAACAACAAGATTTTATTTATTTAAAAACATTTTATTTGCTATCAACATTATTATTATTATTTAAATAAAACTATAATTAATAGACCAATCAATTAATTGCCATGCAAACAGTCTGGCAGCACTATTCCCCAAACTGAAATCGAAAGCCGCCTTACATTGGCTTATTTTGCAGCACTGGCCGCGCTCCCCCATCGGTTTGTTATTTGTTGTTGTTGCCACAACCGTTGCTTTTGTAGTTGTTAGTGCCACTTGCGATTTTGTTTTTTATTGCGCACTCGAAATTGTTTAGTTATTTAGAGCTCGGAGCTTGTGCTAACCATAATAATGTCGGTAGCGATTGCAGCTTAGTTAGTCGCTCGCCGTGTGCGTGTGTGTGCGGGCGTTGTGTTTTCCTCGATTTTCCCCCGTTTAAGCGTTGTGTGTGTCTGCGTGTGTGTGTTTGTGGAGTGCAAGATTGCAATTTCGGTTGCAAATGTGATTTTCTTGAACTCTTTAAAATGTCGCTATTCGTGGAATACACAGAACCGCATTGGCGGAATCTGGATATGCGGGCGCTGTCCGTGGACGAGGCCTACCTGTACTTGGCGTCGCACTTCCCGGATCGCACATACCTGTACACACTGTCCGACGAGTGCTACACGGTAATAAATTAAGATATGCGAATAATTAACTGTTACAGGCGATGCGCAATCGGTTTCGCTTTCAATTCAGTCCAATTAGCTTAATTCGATTTTATGTCATTTTCTGAATTAAATTTCGTTTCGTTCGCAGTGCCCGTACACCAAAGTGAAAGCTCTGCCCGCCGACGCCGGCGTCGACGTCGACGCTGAACCGTTACGTTTGAGCTCTGCATATGCGCTGAATTTCAAAATATTCGAACACGATCAGGGTCACTATGCCTACGACAACGTGTAGGTAGACCCCAGAGACACACCACTGTGCGTGCACAGTGGGCATCCATAAGACTTTACTTTAGGAACTTGTTTTAAGATTTTTTAAAAGTTAGTTTAGCAAAAAATTAATTACTTATGTCAGCTAAAGTGCCTCTTGCTTTGTTTAATACCAACTAAAAATGCCAAGAATTTATGAATAATGTTATACATTTTACAAAAATAATTAGCAATAAATTAAATTTGATTTTAAAATGTTCATTTACACTTGTACATTTAATTTGTATTTATTTTATTTACATATTAACGCATGTGCATTATTTTAAAATATATAATAATATAACATTTTTATAATGATAGTAAATTAAGAAGTAATATTATTTATATATGACATTGTACATTAGTTTTCTTTTAAATATTTGATTTTTTATTATATTTCTCATTATTAAACTTTCCAACAATAATTAGCAAGAAATTAAATTTGGCTTTAAAATGTTTACTTCTTGTACATTTAATTTATATTTATTTTCTTTATTTTATAATATATAATAATATATAATGTATATTATGAGAGCAAATTAATAAGAAATATGATGTATATATGATATTGTACATTAATTTTCTTGTTAATATTTTATTTTCTATTATAAATCTCCTAATTTAAGCACTTGTAAATTTTAATCCCAATTCTTCTTAGGGGTTAAATTCCATGGGATAAGAAACCACTATATAGCTACTATACCTTTTCAAGTTCATTAATAACAACGTGACACTTGAAATTTCCCTAAGCTTAAGCCACTTGAAAAGAAAAAAACCATAAAAAGTCATTAACCAAGAACGAATATACTATAGTTTCCTCTTTACAATCTTGTTAATTAAGTAGCTTTTAAAGAATACCCACTGTATGCTAACTAGTTTAAGCGAAAACAGCTTAACTATGCAATTATACAAGTTCCTCTCAAGTCTAATCGATTTCTCCGTTCTCCGTTCTCCATTCTGCGTTCTCGTTCTGGTTATGATTATGACAGCTCCTCGCTGTGCTGGCTGCGTCGCACTGACCTGCAGGAGTTCGGTGTCTACAACTTGACCCTGGATGCCAATGGTACCTGCGCCTTTGCCGTGGACAAGCCGGGCGTGCCCATCAATTACGGTGAGTGTGCGGCGGGCCACTCAAGAGCTCAATGCTAATCCGCAAGTGCCCCATAACTGCCAGGCACTTGTATTTATCGCTACCACCTTTCCCACCCACCTCCGCAGCATTTCTGGCCGTCTTCGTTCTGGTTGCCGCCCTGCTAATCTTGCTGAAGCTCGCCAGCTGCGCCTGGCGGTGCTATCGCTACGATGAGGCCGCTGCCGCGGCGGACAGCATTGGAGCAGCTGCCACCAAGGCCACGCAGCGCAAGCGCCTGCGCAGCCTGGACACCTTTCGAGGGTAACAAGTAACCCAGAAATCAAAACAATGATCGACTTACTAACATTTCCCCTTTTTCCTTGGCAGCCTCTCCATCGTCCTGATGATCTTTGTGAATAGCGGCGGCGGCGGCTACACCTGGATCGAGCACGCCGCCTGGAATGGCCTGCATCTGGCCGACCTGGTCTTTCCCTCGTTCCTCTGGATCATGGGCGTTTGCATTCCGCTCTCGGTCAAGGCCCAGCTGTCGCGCGGCAGCAGCAAGTCTAGGATCTGCCTGCGCATCCTGTGGCGCTCCATCAAGCTATTCGCCATTGGCATCTGCCTCAACTCGATGAGCGGCACGAATCTGGAGCAGCTGCGTCTCATGGGTGTCCTGCAGCGCTTCGGCGTTGCGTTCCTTGTCGTTGGCGTTCTGCACACGCTGTGCTGTCGCCGGGAGCCAATAAGTCCGCAGAGCTCGTGGCAGCGGGCCGTGCACGATGTCTGCCTGTTCAGCGGTGAGCTGGCGGTGCTGCTGGCTCTGGTGGCCACCTATTTGGGTTTGACCTTTGGCCTACGCGTGCCCGGCTGTCCGCGCGGATATCTGGGACCCGGCGGCAAGCACGACTACAATGCAAATCCCAGCTGCATTGGCGGAGCGGCGGGCTATGTGGACCTCCAGGTGCTGGGGCAGGCGCATATCTATCAGCATCCAACGGCCAAGTATGTCTACGACTCGACGGCCTTTGATCCGGAGGGCATTTTCGGTGAGTTATGTGGAATTCCAAGAAGAGATAAGCAAGGAATTAAATCTTCTCCGTTGACAGGCTGCATTTTGAGCGTGGTGCAGGTACTGCTGGGCGCCTTCGCTGGTCTCACGCTGCTCGTGCATCCCACCTGGCAGTCGCGCATCCGTCGCTGGCTGGTCCTCGCCATCCTGCTGGGCCTCATCGGCGGCGCTCTGTGCGGTTTCTCGCGCGAGGGCGGCGCCATACCGGTGAACAAGAATCTCTGGTCGCTGTCCTTTGTCTGTGTGACCGCCAGCCTGGCCCTGGTGATTCTGGCGCTGCTCTACTACTTCATCGACGTCCGGGAGACGTGGAGCTGGTCGGGCTATCCCTTCACCGAATGCGGCATGAATGCCATCGTAATGTATGTCGGCCATTCGGTGATGCATAAAATGCTGCCCTGGCACTGGCGAATCGGACCGATGAACACACACTTTATGCTGCTGCTGGAGGCCACGTGGAATACCCTGGTCTGGGTGGGCATAGCCCTTTACCTGGACGCCCGCGAGTTCTACTATAGCCTGTAAATCGAACAGACACGAATGCGTATATCCATTTGCCAAATAATTTAGCCTTTTGTACATACATTCATAACTATTGTGATTTCTACGGATATTTTACGAATTATCCCACAAAGCACAAGCACACAACACAAATAAAACAACAAATATTTAGTATTTGTAACTAAATTACGAATTTTTATGTTGTAAGAGAGCGCAAAATATATTAAATATAAAAATTTTAAAATGAGAAGTTGTATATTTTCTGTTTTGTTCTCAAAAGGATGTGTTTTTTAGAACCATTATCAGGTAAATGCTTAGTTTTTACTTATTATATAAATATATATATTTATCTCGCTCAAATTTAAGATCTTACTTTTTTTAAATAGATTTTTAGATTTTTACTTGTTCTTCGAAAGATTTAAATATTTTTTACGACAGCTTTGATTATAAGACATTACAAAACAAAACCCCGCCGCACCGATTATTTAAAATCAAAGGAAAATATATGTTTATTAAATTTTTAATTTAATCAAGAAACAAAGCCAGTTCTGTTAAACCGAAACTTCTATACCCTTCAAGTTTGCAATTGGATTAAGGTATTAAGTCGTAAATTGCTAATAACTAATCCACAAATTTTTGAGGGGGGGTTTTAGTAGGATTCTAGGCGTTCTAGAAGGTTCTAGGGGGGTTTTATGGTGGTTTTGGGGGGTTTTGGTGGGGATAAATCGTTTTTTTTATCATAACTCGTCTAAAACTTAACCGATTTCAGTCTGGTTTGTTTTCTTCTTCTTAGTTTTTCATTCAAGCTCATTCATTGAGCATTCAAAGCTCAATATCTTATTTTTTTCGGCAATTTTCGAAAATATTGATGATATAACCACTTAAATAAAAAAACAAAAAATGGGTCACATTTTTAGCTAACATTATCAAAGGTTTTTTGATCATAGCTCGTCTAAAACTCAACCGATTTCAGTCTGGTTTGGTTTTTTATTCTTAGTTTTTCAAGGCAAAATTTTCTGCATTAAAAACTCAATATCTTATTTTTTTTTGCCAATTTTCCAAAATTTTGATGATTTAACATCTTAAATTAAAAAAAACAAGCGGGTCACATTTTTGGCTAACATTATAAATGGTTTTTTGATCATAACTTGGCTTAAACTCAACCGATTTCAGACTGGTTTAGTTCTAGCTTCTTAGTTTTTTATGGCAAATTTTTCTGCATTCAAAACTAAATATTTCATTTTTTTTGCCAATTTTCCAAAATTTTGATGATAAAACCGCTTAAATTAAAAAAAAAATGGGTCGAATTTTTGGCTTACATTTTCAATGGTTTTTTGGTCATAACTTGGCGTAAACTTAACCGATTTCACTCTGGTTTGGTTTTTTCTTGTTAATTTTTCAAGACAAATTTTTCTGCATTAAAAACTAAATATTTTATTTTTTTTGCCAATTTTCCAAAATTTTGATGATAAAACCGCTTAAATTAAAAAAAAAAAATGGGCGAATTTTTGGCGAACATGATCAATGGGTTTTTGGTCATAACTTGGCTTAAACTCAACCGATTTCAGACTGGTTTAGTTCTAGCTTCTTAGTTTTTTATGGCAAATTTTTCTGCATTCAAAACTCAATATCTTATTTTTTTTGACAATTTTCGAAAATTTTGATGATATAACCACTTAAATTTAAAAAATAAAAATTGGTCACATTTTTGGCTAACATTATAAATGGTTTTTTGGTCAAAACTTGGCGTAAACTTAACCGATTTCACTCTGGTTTGGTTTTTTCTTCTTAGTTTTTTAATACAAATTTTTCTGCATTAAAAACTCAATATCTAAATTTTTTGCCAATTTTTTTAAATTTTGACGATGTAACCCCTTAAATTTTTTTGAAAAAAATTTAAAAAAATAAATTTTGTTCGGGCATGTCTAAACAGACTCGTCTGTTGATGCTGATCAGGGTCGGAAATGACTCCTTCATTGATTAAAATCATAAAAACCACCGAAAAGGGTACAAAAATATTGAAAAATGAAGCATCTGAAGCTAGAAGGATCCATGACATGACTTCCCCGCAGCTTCAAAAACATATTTTAGCTAAATAAAACTCGAATTTCCCCTGCTTAAATTAAAAACAACACCTTTGGTTTATTTTCAAAAATTTTATATTTTATTTAAATTTAAAAAACATTGCTTTCAACACACAAGTAAAGGGTTTTTCGTTTTTTTTTTGTTTTGTTTTGTTGTTTGTTTAGGCATTCTCCTAAGGCTACAATTTGTGTGTGTGTGTGTGGTTCCACCTGCCGCCGGCCACCTGCCACTCCCTCACCTGGCTGTGATCCTTGGATCGATATCGGTGGGGAGTGGAGAGGATCGAGGTCGGGTGTGTGGGTGTGTGGTGTGTGTTTAACTACAGACTACTAGGGCACTGCACTACTCTACACGTCCAACTACAGCGATTAATCGCGTTTAAAATGCTCTTCTCTTCTCCTTTTCCTCGTTAAATCTGTTTCCGTTTTGTGTTTAGCCTGCTCGAGAATCGCAGAGGATGTGTGGGGGATATATAGATGATATAGGAGTGCTGCTGCTGCTGCTGCTTAGTGGCTACAACTAGACAAAAACAAGTCGTTAGGCTGGCTTAAATCGTATGTACATAAACTAGTGCCTAGGGTAAGGTTTTCGGGTTTTCTCAAGAGTTAAATGTATATATAGTCGTATATATATATATATATATTACTAAAATGATATGGAGAGCTGCTGTGGCTGAGTATTCGTACAAAAGTAATGCTTTGTAGGAGAGTGTAAATATGCGTAAAAAATGGATTAAGGTTAGTTTGCAGTATGTACACTTTTGGCGCTTAGAATAAATTACGTAAGGGAGCAGAGATTTATCAAAAAAAATTAAATTAGAAATACAATCGAAACAATTATGAAAAAAATAATAATAATAAAAAAAAACACTACAAGAGGGGCTTTGCGTATGTGTGTGTGTGTGTGTGTTGTTTATAAAGTAGTAATCAACAAATTTAGCAGGTGGGAATCCCCCTGTGATCCTGCTCCTTTTCTTCTTGGTTAACATTGCGAGACGCTAGGCTTCTCTTTCCCTCTCTTTCGGTTTCGCTCTCTTTATCTCTCTCTCTCTCTCTCTTAAACGATTTTGGCTTCTGGAGGCGGAGGTGGCACCGTCTGGCCCACAAATTTGGCCGGCTTGAGCAGTATAAACTTGGGATTGGCCACAGCAACGCCGGCGGCCGTCACCTTTTTGCCAACCACAGACGAGGGCGTTATGGTCACCGTGCTGGGCGCAATGGCATTCATTGCCGCCGTCTGATTGCTGGCCGCCAGAGAGGAGGCCGGCAGTATGGTGGTCACACCGTTCTCATGCTGAATGCTGCTGGCGCTATTGAATATTGCACGCAATTTATTGCTATTCCCCTGAGATCCGCCGCCTGCCACCACATTGATCTTGAGCGGAGGCGCCGCTCCTGTTGTTCCTGCTGCTGCTTCGGCCGTGGGAGGCGCCTGCTGCTGTCGCTGCTGCACAATCCTGGCCGTAAACTCATTCCCCGCCAGCACCAGATTCTGCGACTGTCCGGAAATGGGCAATCCGCTGGCCAGTATCAGTTGCATGCCGCCCGCTGCAGCGCCTCGCAGCTTCCACTCCTCCTGCTGCAAAGGAAATCGAGAGTCAGAAATCGTTTCAGATAAGAAAAAACTATAAACTCACCGTTGGTGGACTGACAGACTTGCGCTCCAGCACATGCTCGTCGAAGCCAGAGTCCGAGGAGTTGTCGTTGAACTTGGTGGCCACCGAGGACGAGGTGGAGCAGTTCGACGAGGAGGAGAACGAGGGCGAGGCCGCGCCCACAGATACCACTCCGGAAACGGACGATCCTGATGATGATGATGATGATGGCAGCGGGGACTGCTGAGTGGCGGCTGCTGCTGCTGTGGGCTTGAGGATCAGCGACAAATTGGAATGTTGTGGCTTCTGTGTCGACGCCCCACCAGTGGGCGAATATGGATGGTGGCTGCTGTTCGCTTCAGTCTTGCTCAATGGAATTGGACTTATTCTATGGACGACATCCCCCTGTGGGAATGACTCCGATTGTCGCTTGAAGAACAGATGGTGCTTCTTGAGCGGCCCCATCTTGGCCGCCTGGCTTTGAACTTGAGTGGTGGTGGTGGTGGTGGTGTTGGCCGGTGGGATGGTTGGATTCGCCGCCGTCTCTACCAGCTTTTCCTTCTCCTTCTGCTGCTGCTGCTGCATCTCCTGCTGGTGCTGCACCTGCAACTGGTGTTGCTGCTGCCGTAGACGTTGATGCTTCTCGCAGGGCTTGTACAGCTCCGGATCAATGATGTAGCAACAGCTGCCGAGGGACAGGCTCTGGAAGACGACACCGCAGCAGACCTCCAAGCGCACGAGATCGCTCTCCTCGAAGAAGGGCACATTGTCGACGGCCCGGCGACCTTTCTTCGGCGGCAACTGACGGCGTCGCTTGCTGCCCGTGAGCTTGGGTCGCTTGACGACCTCGACGGAATTGCCGGAAACGACGGCCAAGGCAGCGGCAGCCGTTCGCTTGCGCGTCTGATAAATGGACGATGATCCCACCACATTGGTAGCTCCGCCTCTTGTCAGCTGCATGTCGTCGTCGTAGCTCTCGTTGGAATCGCTAGGATTGTGCTCCGAGGTGGGTGAGGTGCTGCTGGGTCGTATGATACCACTGTTAACTGGTGCTGCTGCTGTTGTGGTCGCAGCGGACGCTGTGATCTTGCCCTTGCGATTCTTCTTGAAGATCTTGGCAAACTTTTCGGGCAGAAATGAGCTGCTGTTGTTACCATTGCTCACGCTCTTGGCATCTGCAGCGGCCGCCGCTGCTGCCTCGGCATTGTCGCGCTTCTTTTGCTTGGCCAGGGACTTGGTTCCGGGTCCAGCACGAGCATCCACAACCTGAGAAGATCAATATCGAGGGGATTAGTTGGGGATTTTGCATCGTTTTAGCTTAGCTTTATACTCACATGACCCCAGTGACGCTTGCTGCCTGCCGGCAGACGCTTGTAGCGCTTCACCAGGAGCACACAGGCGTTGCAGATCTCGCCGTTGCGCGGTTCGTGGAGATTGAAGCACTGCATCGACTCCTTCTCGTACTTGCGCGACGCCGTGAAGCGGGAGCTGCTTGACTTGGCGCGGCAGATGCAGCAGCCGTCGGCGGAGCGGTAGACGCGCGGTTTGTGGAAGTTGAACATGATTGAATTGGATTTGTTTCTGTTTTGACTTCTGGTTTTTTTGTTTAAATGTTTTTTCTTTTAGCGTTTTTGTTTGTTGCTTTGCCGAATTTTTAGCTTTTCACTTATTTGACTGTTTTGAGGATTTGGTTTTGTAGATCAACTAAAAGCGAGTGACTTGAACTGGTTTGTTTTTTTTTTTGTGTTTTCTCGAGTGTTTCGTGTGTTTTGGTGCTGTGGTGGTGACGGTGTTTCACTGTGGCTACTTTTTGTGTGCTAATGTTATTTGTGCGCGGCCATTATTCCGTTCGTTGTGCTGAGCGCTTGCATTGCCAACTTCCATTGCCTGGGCTTCACTGTAATTGGCTGCATTTGGTAATGGCGGCGGCGTCGCTGCTGCTGTTGCTGCTGCAAAAAATAAACAAAAACATATTCAAGTTAGTTGAGGCGGCAACAGGGACAGCTGTATGTAAAGGCAGTGTTGGTAAGTGTCTGGTTTCCAACTGTGGTTATTGCAAATAACTGTTAGGCAAGCCATACTATTAATTAACCAACTACAACTTCAGGTACAGATATGGAATTTACAATTTTTAATTACACAATTAATTTAAGATGGCTGCAAAAAGAGTATACATTTTTGCCGGCTGAACAGCTGACTTGGCTTGTGCAGTGTTGGTAAGTGCGTAATTTCTGCACGGTTTTTACAACAGAAAATGCCAGCCACAAAATTAGTTCTAATTTGCATATTACTGAATTTTAGACAATTAAAAACATTTTGAAACGAATGTTTGCTAGTTAACAGGAAATTCACTTTATAAAGAATTATGCTTCCATTATTTTTGTTTGCTATCAAACCATTCAAAAAAAAAAACAGAACTAAAGGGGATAAAGAAGCCACAACAGCGATAACGAGTTTTTGAATTTTTACCACATTAACCGCTGAAATGCTTAAAATATCTTATCAGGCACGCCGCGAGCAGCAGCAAGTGGTGTATATTATTTCCAGGGCAGTGTTAATTCAATTTACCAAAACATGTTTTAAATACAATCAAGCAGCAAAAAACAAAAACAACTCGGAGCGAGCGAGATGAATGGGAATGGGAGGGAGGAAGCGAGATAGCTAGCTAAGCCACGCGCGGGCCTAACAACACACACACACACATGTACGCAAAGCGAGTGCAACTTTTTTGTTGTTAATGTGTGTTGTTTTTTGGGGACGCGAAAAAAGGGACACAACTACACGTAAAAGCGCGCGCTCTCGTTGCATTTACTTCAACTCCCTCTGTCCGAGCAGCAGCAGCAACAACAAAAACAATATGCATGGGTGGAAAAAGAGAGCGCCAGCGAGTGACGTGACTTTTGAAACGCCGCCGTCGCTTCTGCTGCTTCTTCTTCGTCCAGGTGCGTTGGTACTTTTGTTGTTATTGCCTTAATTTCGTCGTTTTGATTTTACTTTATTTTTGTTGTACGTCTCGCAATTTTTTTTTTGTTTCGGTTTTTGGGGACACTGATTTTTTTCAAGTTGAAAGTGCCTCTGCCCGACTGTTTGATGCTCTGGTGTGTGTGATTTTATGCACCGGCTGTGTGTCTGTATGCGAATTGCTACATTTTTGGAGGTGAAAATGCGGCTAAAAACGAATGCCTGTCTTTCTAACGCTGTCTTGCGTTGTTGTTTATTCAATCAACACAGCTGCCACGAAACCATTGAAACTTTACCTTCTTAAACACGCACACCGTTCGATTCGATTTAAAATATATTCAATATATTTAACAAGCACTTCTTTCAGTTTCTTTTCTTTTTTTGAATTGGGAAAGCTACGAGGCGAAGAGCTCGAGGAAAAACGCGTCTGCACGGAGAAGAAACACAAAGGCGAATTGACGAAACTGACGAAAATCGACGCATGTACGAAATGTGTACAAAGCGAATGCAATGATAACGCAGGCGAGCAGCTGAGCGCGTTCTCTCGCTCCCTCCATGGCTCTCTCTGGGCTCGTGTCGTCCCGCTCGCTCTACCGCCATCCATGGTAATGCTGCTGTTGCGTGTGTGTACGTGAGAATGCGCGCAGCAAAAGCAACAGCGAAAAATTCCGGTTGTAAAAAAAAACGCTCACACGAGTAGGGTACTTTACAACAGATACAGATAGAGTGCAAAGAGAGTGAGAGCGGGAGAACAGGACGGAGAGGGAGTCAATGTAAATGAGCCAAGAGGAGAGAACAATTTGCATAACATTCAGGCCGGCAGGGTTGCCACCTGACAACAACAACAACGACAATAACAGCAGCAGCAGCAACAACAACGAAAGGCGAAGGCAAATGAATGCAAATGGCTCTTTTGTTGTTGACGTTCTTTGTTTGCTCGCGCTTCTGTTGCGCTGATAAAAGCGCAGAAAACGTGCAGCAGCGATAAAGCGAGCGAGCGCAGCTGCTCAAAGGGGCATTGTGGCTTTTCACAGCTAATTATAGAATTTAATATTGCAGCACCCACGCTAGCTTTTTCATTCGTCGGCACACCACCCCCCTCCCCTTTCATGATTTTACGGTACGTGACGAGCACCACACACGCATTAACATAGGTCACTAGGCGATTCAAAAAGAGGTGGCAGCTCTGCCAGCTGCTTACAACGCACCACTTTACAACACTGTAAACGTTCTGGTTTCGGGTGCATTCTGCTTCTTCTTGTTTTCCAGTGGAGCGAAAGTGACCGAAAAAAAACCCGAAAAATCCAGGCATAACATGTTTTGGCGTACGTGCCAAACCACATAAAAACCAACCCAAAATTTAACTAGGTCGCTCCACTTTACATGTTGTTGTGGCTGCAATCAAAACAAATTGCAAGCCGCAAAAACATAAAGTACGTGTGTGTGCTTCTGAGAGCGACGCCTGCTGGTGGTAATGCCTCTTCTTATTTTCCTTGCAAAATAACAAACTGTACTTGTGCAAAAGAGAACTTTTGCGTGGGAGAGCGAGCAACAGATAAAGGGGGAGGCAAAGTTATGGAGAGAGGGAGAGCCGAGGCAAATCTGGGCAATGAAAAGTTGTTTTTGTTAAGGAAAGTGAAAGACTCTGATTGGAATTCTCATAAGAATGTGTGAAAACAACGTAAACAGGTTGCCGGACCGGAATAACGGTAATACAATCCATGCACACACACAAACACAAAGCGCAATAGTATAAAGCAACAACAACAGCCGGTTGCCCCGAAAAGGCAAGAAAAAAGAAAGTAAAACCTACAAAAAAAATATGAATGTATATTTCAGAGAGTGAGAGAGCCCGCCTGCAAAAGAGCGACACAACGAGAGGGAGAGCAGAGCGTAGTGTTGTTAAGTAATAGATTACATTGTGCTTATGGTTGTGTTTTGCAGAGAAAGCGCGCGCAAACAGACGAGTAAAATGGATACACTGGTGTATGTGTGTTGTGTGCCACTTCTCTTATTTTCCGCATCTTTTTTTTTATTTCCGCACAATTGCCAGATATTTTCGTTTTGACATTGGAAGAGTTCAAGCGTTCAGTCTTCACCTGATAGATACAGATACAGATACAGATACGTCGTGGTTTTTTCGATTAGCGAAGGTCAACAACAAGTCCAATTGTTGTTAAAACCGTAGCGCACGCACACACACTCAACAGCAGGCACACGCACACACATAGATACATTCTCTTCGCGACAACAACTTGTTGTCATGTGTTCTAGCACGATTTTCAGTAAATGTTCCCTGTCTTTTGATTAGTTTTCAACATTACCTTTTGTTAGCTCGTTCACTGTTTTATTTTTCACTCAAACTTCACTTCTCACTTTCGATGTCTGCTATTGTATCTGCGATTGTGCTACGCAGATTCAGATTTTCGGCATTCGGTTTGGCGTTCGCCAACACTGGTATTCGGTGCTGACACCCGCCCGTGTTGCCAATTCAGCTATTATTTTGGCAAAATATAGCTTTTTTATAGCAGCTATAAAACATTTATTAATTTATTAACTGAGGAGGGTATATATTGAAATAAAGCTATAAGTCGTCCGATTTTCATATAATTAAACCGAAGTTCTAGAATATTTAAAAATTACCGTATCCAAGGTAAAAGGAAATATGTTATGGAAAAAATTATAATAATTTTCTCACAATTTTCCGATCGCTCCTATGGCAGCTATATGAGAAACTGAGGAACTCGTCTACTTAGAAACGAAAAGACGGACTTGGCTAGATCTAATTGACTGTTGATGCCGATCAATAATATAATATACTTTATAGGGTCGCAAGATCATCTTTACTGCGATAAAAAATTCGGACTAAAATTATATTACCCTCCAGGGGTTGAATGAAAGCCTACTAGCTGGAATTCTAGCTATATTATATACCGATTTAGCTATTTAAAGCTTTCTTTTAATTTTTGTAATATTATATCCTAGTACTAACTTAAGATAAATTTGCACTCGAAAAGACTCGATCAAAATTGCTATATATTTCGCAGCGGCTAAACATTTTCGCTAGCAATTTATTTTATGTTAGCATTTCTCTTATGTTACCCGCGCAAGCGAAAAGTGCGGATGTCCTTTTTTGCCTATTTTCGCTAGATTTTTTTTATTTGGATTTTTTCTGCTTTCAGAAACATTATCTGATGTTAGGGTTATAAGTATAAATATTTAATCCGTGTTGTCAAAACAAACTAAAATAACCTAATTATGATAAATAAAATAGTTACATTTTACACACGAGCCGAATTTGTACGGTAGAAACCAGCGTTGCCAGACTTTGGAGTCTGGCGGCTTGAGCAGCCAGTGCTGCCAAAATTTTTTGTTTTGATTCCCATCAGATAACCGCCACAATATTAGTATCAACAGAAAGCAATAAATTTGCATTATTTATTATCCAAATTAAAAAATTAATCCTCGTAAGACTATTATTTTTATCAATTCTCATTGTTTGATTAAGTTTTTAATTATTATTAGGTGTGACCATGTTTTGTTTTCTCTCTATTCACCTCGAAATGAGAGTAACAGAATTTTGCGGATGGATTTTAACAGAGCTTCTTTACAGAAACTTGCGGATGAATTCTTACATGGATGAGGTGGTTAACAGAATTTAACTGAATGATAGTGACGACACAGAAACATCGATGTTTTAGAAAAATCGAAAGACATCGATGCATCGATGTTTTCATCGATGTTCTTGCACCTCTACGTGTTGTTGCTGTTGTTTAGAGGTGCAAAAACATCGATGTATGGAGACATCGATGTTTTCGATGTTTCTTCCCAAAACATCGATAAGACATCGATGTTTAAAATTTTTTTTTTAATTTTTTAAGTAGGTGAAATTTACTTTCATTGCTGAATTAAAAATTAAAAAAGAAATATTTATTCTCTCACGAACTTAAAAACTAATAAATGAACTCAAAAAGGAAACTTCGTGAATTTAAAAAACAAATAAATTAACTTAAAAATGGAACTTCTTGATATTAAAAAACTAATAAATAAGATCAAGCTCTTTTATATTATTAAAAAATTAACTCTTTTTTTTAATAAACATAAGTTTATAAGCAATGTCGAGGCTGAGGCGAGTCCTGCGGTCAGAAATTATTTGCCCATCTTTGCTGAACTCTGTCTGACTCGCAACTAGTGGCAGCCACACAGAAAATTTGTTTGCGTCTTCTTTAAACTGATTGAAGACACCTGATAAACAATTTTAAAATATTATAATATTAATCAAAAAACAAAAAATTTCCCCTCGTCCATCATCTCTAGCGATGTTCAAATTCGGCGCTCTTGCTCTCTATTGTCAAAAAAAACATCGATGTTTTTGCACCTATAATACAGGAAGAGAGAGAGCAAATCAAGTTGGGAGAGCCGCTCAATTACCGATTGGGTGATATTTTACTTACCGATTCGGCACTCGACCCCAAAAGGTACATGTTCTACATACCGATTGGGAACTCGACCGCAGAAGTACCTTTTCTACATACCGATTGGGAATCATACGCCTTTTCTACATACCGATTGGAAATTAGTTGTTAATCGTGGCACAGAAACATCGATGGTAAAAAAAACATCGATGTTTAAGAAAATTCGAAAGACATCGATGCATCGATGTTTTCATCGATGTTTCTGCACCTCGAGACTGCTAGAAACATTTGTGACGTCACTCAGTTAACCACCTCATCCACTGTAGAATTCATCCGCAAGTTTCTGTTAACCACCTCATCACTGTAGAATTCGTCCGCAAGTTTCTGTTAAGAGGCAAGTTCTGTTAAAATCAGCTGTTTTCATCGATGTTTAAGAAAAATCGAAAAACATCGAAGCATCAATGTTTTCATCGATGTGTTTGCACCTCTATGCGTTGTTGTTGTTGTTGTTGTTTTAAAATTCTCCGACGAAGCGGTTGTGTTACGGTAAAAATCGCGAGCTCCTCCGTAAAATTTGATTGATAAAAATTAAACGAGTGCTATTTTTTTACACCCGCTGCAATGCAAAGACATTTTTCCCACGTTTCTTTGGCCAGTGCAAGAGACGAGCATTCCGTTTTAATAAATGTTATTTTTTTTATTTATAAAGTGTTAGGGCGCCAATTTTGGTGAAATAAAGTGCAGTTGCCACAGCCTCTGTCAACGTCGCCGCTCTTTGTTGCTGTTTTTTATCGTGTGCTGTCGGTCAGCAACAAGTTTTAATTTTGTTCGCATGAATCGAGAGTCAAATCGCAAACTCAATCAAACCTCATCACCTGCGGACCTATAACGGTGACTATACCTTAGGTGTGTGATTTTTGTCCCATTTTTTTCGCTGTGTGAGTGCTTTTGTTGAGTGTTTACAGCGCCGCCGCGCCACAAAATTCGGTTTCTCTCGTTTACTTTTTCTGTTTTCTGTACTAAAGCCATTTTAAATGAAACGTGACTAGTTTGTTTAATTGGTGCAACAAAAACAAGAACAAGGAGGAGACGGCAAGAAGAACGAGAAGCAGCAGCATAAGAGAAGAGGATCAAAAAGAGCAACAGTCAAGTGAATTTATTTTTTGTTTTGTGGTGGATGACGTCGCCGTCGACGCTGTTGCGCCGCCGCATTTAGTTTTGTCTCTTGTGTAGGCCAGTGTGTGTCCGTGTGTGTGTGTGTGTCGGAATTCTGTTTGTGTGTGGGAGAGAGGAGAGAGAGAAGAAGGGCGGAATAGGAGAAGAGCCAATGAGTGGTTTAAAGGGCGGTGGTGGAGTAAAGTAAAGTAAATGCGTGTGCAATTAGCATTTAATGCAATCACCATTAACCTCCCGCTATTGTCATTTAGTTTGCTGTTTTGCTTTTTCACACACACGCAGGCGCGAATAGTGGTTGTGCAAAATAAGTGCAAAAACACTACAGGCGGCAACAACAATTGACTGGTAATTGCTGGATATTTCGTAATGCAGCAACAAAAACAGCGGTAGCGAGCAGTAATACCACAGTGGTAACTCGATAGGATTTAAAAGCCTAAATTCAGTTAAACAGTGTTGTTTTGTTAATTTTATTTCTATTTGAAACATAAAAAAACTTTTCTTTTTTTTCTCTTAATATTTGTTAGTTTTAGTATTTCAGTTCTTGTGAGTATTTTCCAGTTACCGTTCCTTTTATTGGCGGATCACTGTGCTTGTAGTAAAGAGCCGTTACAGCTAGCATGTGTGTGTGCACCGACCTGCATTGCTTGCCCGTTTTCGTTCACTATGAAACACACACATAGGCACGCACTTGTGCGTGGTTCATATCTCTATGCCTCCCTCTCTCTTTCGCTTCCTCTTCTCGATGAAAGATTGCGCAGAAGCAGCGACGTCAACGCCGAAGCCGACCAGCGGCAGAGGCTCGGCGCGGTTTGGTCTTGTCTCATATCTTTCTTTTCTTTTTATTTGTTGTTGCTTTCCACCTGCACCAGAGCGTCAGCGCTTTCGCTTGTGCCTCTTCTTCTTGTACTACTACTAGTAGTTTGTAAAGGTGTGCGTGTGTGTGTGTGCCGTTATAGATTTGTTTGGCCATTAAACATTTTATGCCATGCAATCGGAGGAGCCGGCGGCGGCGGCCGTAAATGAAAATGGAATTAAAAAACAATTACAACAAGCCGCCTAATCTCTATCTCTCTTTCATTCACTCATTCTGCCATCTCTGCCCAATTTCCCGTTATAGAGAGCTAACACCAGCCGTAAACAAGTGCAATATTAATTAAGTAATGACTGATCGAGTGATATTGTATATGTAATAAGCATATACGAAAACAATGCATATATGTATATGTCCATATGTATACACACAAAGAAAATGCACAGACAAATGACCATGTTATAACAATTAAAAATAAAACGCAAAAACCACAAAAAATCCCACAACATCTGCGAAACCTTCGGCGATCATTGAGTTTTACTGTACTTGAAAAATGGACAGTGCCACGCAAAAACAAAACCAAAACCAAAAGCAAAGGCAAAGGCAAAGGCAACGGCAACCACCAATACTGAAACAAACACAAACACATGGACGAAAGAGGCGGCGATTACAACAACACCAACATCAGCGACATCAACAACAACAACAACACCAAAAACTGTGGCTTGTTGTTGGAATTCTGACAATATTCTTGTCACAGGTGAGTGGAAAGAACCATTACATTTACAGCTACGGGGGTTCCCAAAGAAAACCTTAAAAAAAAAACATGTATAATTATTTAAAATCACTTAAGATGAGCTGAGTTTAAAGTTTTATTCTTTAACTGTGAAACATTTAAAATTAATCAAATAAAAACATAAAAATTGACAAACTTAGGGTGTGGTATAACTAATAAGCTATATAAAAGGGTTTTAAATAATTGTTTTATATTTGTTTTTACATTCGAATTAATACTTGTGTTACATCAAAAATTCAAAATATTTTTCTTTAATTTTCTTAAAATAAAAACAAGCTAAAAAATATATATATGCAGCTTCACCTGATTAGTTCTGAAAATATATGTTGTTTTTTTAAATTAATCTTTATCGACCTTTACTCATGGGGATTTTTTTTGCCAAAATTACATTTAAGCCTTTTTTTTACAATTTTATTATTTGTTTTAGTAACTTGTTTGACCGGTTTTTAGCTAGTTTGGGTTTGTTTTAATCTATCATTTTGCTATAAGCTCTATTCGCTGTACCAAAATCTGGCTAAATCCAAATGCAAAATAAATATAGTGTAGAATTAGCTGAAAAAATAAAGAATTATAATTATAGTCTTGAGAGATATTTCAGCTCAGTAAAACTTTGCTTAATTACAATTTAAAATGAAAAGATTTAAAAATATTAAAATTTAATAATAATAAATTATCCAAGTTAAAGATTTATCGTCTGTGAACCTAACTTATATGAATTTAAAAAAGGGCCTGCCTTTCACCCTAAAGATGTATTTTATTTTTAACACATCGTTCAGTGTCTGACACTTTTATTTAAGATAATAAAACCCTTTTATGTTTGTTATTTTTTAAGTGCCTTTTGTGGGCATATTTACAAGTTATTCCTCCTTGATTTATCGACTTTATTTTTGTGTTTTAGTCGTTGTTTTTGTTTCGATTACAAAACTCGTTTCGTTTCGTTTTGCATTGTGTCGCATTGTTGAGCACAAGCGAAAGATTATAATAAAAACAAAAACAAAATTTATATAAAAAAGCACAAAAACCCCAAGCAACAAGTAAAATGTTAAAAAAAAAATACAAAAAATTAAAAAGCGAACGCAAGTAAAACTCAAGGTTGGGTTCTGATGTCGCCGCTGTCATCGGAACTTCCTCGCAAACACACACAGAAAAAAAAACTGTTTAATATTCTTTTCAATCGATTCGATATTATCAACTTGGTATTAACAAAACAAATTAGCAAAACAATGGTCATTTTAATGGTTAAAAGCAAACACTTGAAAGTTTAAAACAAATAAAGTGTTAAATTTTATCAGCAGGCTTCATTTTGAAAAGGTTCTTAGAGGTATTTAAATGATATGATATTTTTTTATATTTTTATGATGCATAATATTTATATTTTTCTATGTTTTTATATATATATATTATAAATATTTATGGGATTTTAAATGATAAACTTTAAATACTACAAAAAAGTATGGGTATAGGTATTTCCATATATATATTGAAGAACTCTTGATTTAAATAGGAAAAATATTTAAATTAAATACTCAATAATGATAAATTAATCAATTTTATTATATTATATTTTTTATATTTTTTTTATGCATAATTATAGTTTTTTGTGCACTTAAATGTATATTTTATATACTTATAGAATCTTAAATTATACACTTTAAATACTTCTAAAAAGTATGGGTATAGGTATTTCAATGTATATATAGAAAACTCTTGATTTAAATACGAAAAAATATTTAAATTAAATACTTAATAATGATATATTAATCAATTTTATTTTATAATATTTTTTTTTAGTATAATTATAGTTTTATGTGCACTTTAATGAATATTTCATATACTTATAGAATCTGAAATGATGCACTTTAAATACTACTAAAAATAAAAAAAAAACTCATGATTTAAATACGAAAAAATATATTAAAAATAAATAAAATAAAAATAAATTAAATACTCAATAATGAAATATTAATCAATTTTTGTTATATTTTTTTTATGCATAATTATAGTTTTATGTGCACTTGAATATATATTTTATATATTTATAGAATCCTACGTGATAAAGTATTTCCATATATCAAATGAACTCTTGTTTTAAATATGAAAAAATATTTTTAAATTAATTACTGATTTGCCAATTGAAAATTATTTTATATTTAATTAAACTTTAGTTTTTGTTTTCTGTGTTTTTTTATTTATTTACTTTATGTTTTACACACAATCTCTTTGATTTCTGTCCTAGTTGGCTTCCAAAGCCCCCTTAACCCCTTTGTTTACTTTTTAATCACTTTTTTGTGTGCGACTGAAATTTCTTGAATTCTTGGATACAATTTGTATACTTTTTTATTTATTTTTCTTTGGGGTTTTGTTTTCCGTTTGGGCTCACGTGTATCTGCTGCCTTGACTTTGGCTTTAATTTTATCTGGCCGCTTGCGCGATTACGGATCGCAGGTCATTACGTGCTGGCTTATCGCCCGAACTTGGCCGAAAGTATTCGTATTACTAAGCATTCCAAAAAAACAAAAAAAAAACACCGAAAAAAAAACAACAATACAATAAAATTAAAAATGCCAACGAAAAAGAGCGACCGCGATGACATCAGCCAAGTATTATTTGTTAGCGGGTGAAAGATGAGAGCGTTAACCACAAGAAATGTAAGAGATATTGCTGGGGTTGGCGACAGCCCCAAAAATAATGGAAGGTATATCTAAAGATTAGAGATAAAAGTATGCAAAAAAGGGAAATCCCCTAGAAATTTTACAAAGAATTAAAGTTATAATACATTTTTATATTTAAATATTTGGTAAACATTTTGCATTATCAAAAAGGTTTAAATTTAATGTTAATCCTAATTTTTTCCTGTTTCTCCGATTGCTTAATTCATTAATTCTAATTTCTTTTAAGGGTTTTCTTTTGTCGTAAAAGACATCTATCTGGCTAACAAAATTAAGAAATTAAATTAGAATTGAGTGGAGATCAAACACAGTGCCGGCAATTAAGCAGCAGCTCACACCATGCCACTCTCCCTTTCGGGATGATGATGATGATGATGATGATGAGGCTGCCCTCTGGCTCTATCCCCTAATTTGCTGTTCGAACTGTGTCAAGTGTTTGGGATGTGTTGAGGGAAATTGGACAAAGCACCCTCTGAAAAAGTGGGAACTACAAACTGCATTTTGGGGATTGCATTTTGTTTATAATTTGTAGATACAAAATATAAAATTAACTTTTGGGCTGGCATTGAAAGAAGCAACTCTTTGGGAGGCTCCATTAATTGAAATGTTTTTTTTTTCCTCTTCTTCGGTTTTTCCGACTTTTCTTAGTTTTGTTTTTCCCCCCCCTTTCTAGTGCAATTTGCTGTGTGTCTTTGGGTCTGCTTTATGTGCTGGCATCTCCTTCCTCCTGTTCTTGGGTGTATTTGCCTTTCTTTTGCCCAACTCTTTCCATTGTTTATGTGGCAGACAGGCAACAGGGGGTTAAAATGGAGATATTTACTTCTAATTGGCATGCGGGTGGAGTTGACTTTGGACTTTACACTGCTCTATTTTCATTCTGGCACCGACCGACACCCATGCGGAATGCTAGAATTTCACATTTGCTGGATGTTATTACCTATTCTGACGTTCCGGGGGCCTGTAAATCTGGCTTATTTATTTATGTGCAAAAAAAAAAAGCATGTTTAGCTTAGCTTTCTCCTTCTTTAAACAGCAAAAAATGCAAACAACAACAAAAGAAAAAGAACTCAAGTAAATAAAGCAGGAAGCGAAACCCATTTTTAGCCGTGAATTATATTCGCGGTGCCAAGTGACAACTCAAATAGAGAATCGGTCTGGAGAATCGCAAAAGATATATATTCTTATGCACGTATAGTATATACACAGCAAGTGCACACACCATTCTCTGTATTCATTTATGGCTTGTTAATCTCTATTTGCTCTTGAGTATATGGCTCATCAATTGAAGTACAGAGTTCCAAGAATAGATATCACATGCTGGTCTCTGGTCTGCTCCGTGTTCCGTGCTCCACGTCTGGTGGCACTACACAATACTACTTTATTTACGAGAGGTGCCTGAGCTCTGGATTTGTTTAGTAATTAAACGAATTATATGGTGGCTTCTTTAGATAGATATATATATATGCACAGACGATTTATGGCTTCATTCCCCAATTTGAATAGCTAATATATCAGTCTCGTTTTACTGAAGCATCATTTTAATTAGATCTTGTTGTTATATACAGCTCCACTTGATTTTTTCTGTTCTGATTTTTTGGTCTTTTTATTGATGTATTTTTGTTGTATGCATTGTGGAGTTTGATATCTAGTTTGCTCATATTGGTGTAATTATTGGTGTTTTTATTGTTGAATTGTGAAATGTATTTGCTTTGGAGTTGTGTATTTGTTTGTATTATATTTTATTATAGCAGTTATTTTTGGTGTGTTTTATTTATTGGAAAAATGCAGTTCTAGATTTGGTGCTCTTTATTGAAGTAGGTATTGGTGTACCTATTGATGTACAACAATTGCAGTGTTTATTGGTGAAATTATTTGTGTATTTTTTTTTGATGTATTTATTTCATTTAATATTCAGTTTTCTATTTTGGTAAAATTTTTTGTGCATTTATGGTAAAATTTCTAAGATGATTTGATTTTTATTTTTTTGATTTTTAATTTTATTTATTTGTTTTTAGTTTTAATTTTTTTCTTTTATGGTAGTAATTGTTGGTGTTATTTTTATGGTATTTTAAGTAGAATTTGTTCTGGGGGTGAATTATTTTTATTATATTTGCTATTTTTTATTGTTGCAGTTGTTGGTGTGTCTTTTGGTGTACTTATTGTGTTGTTGGAGATATTTTGTTAAATGCTAATGCCTCGAAATTAATTGTTAAAGGTGCATTATTTCATTATTTTAGCTATTTCTTTACTGTTGTAATGGTTGGTGTCCCTGTTGGTGTATTTATTGTGTGTTGAAGATATTTATTTTAATGCGAATGCCTAAACCTCAATTGTTTTCTATCATAATTTAGGTTAATGCTCTATTTAATTTAGCACAAGTTTAGGTCATTGCATTTTCGTTTATAACTTTTTTTTCGTACAGCTTTTGTTTTTTTTTTTTTGTGTAATATTCACTTGTTCTGCTGAACTCTTGATGATGTGTTTACACATGCTATATAGTCAGCATCCATGACATGTGACCAATTTTGTGCTGATCCCTCATTATTTCTGTGTTAATCGTTGTACCAAATTCTTGCTCTCTCTCTCTTTCGCCGTGTTCTGACAAAGCAACTACTAATTAATTGATATTAATTGCGGGGCCAACACAAATAACTGGGCCAACTCGACCTGAACTGAAAAAAGCGTTAAAAAAAAAATCACAGCCACTGTGAAAATACTTGCTTTTAGTTGCTCCGGCTTAGGCAATATAACTTTAAATTGCTGCTGCTGGTGGAGCACAGGCAGGGGCAGGGGGGGATGGCAATTTGTTTATCGAATACAAAAAAAAAAAAACGAAGAAATATGACAAAAAAATACACACGACAAAAAATAAAGCAAAATTCAAGAGAAGCTGACGACTGCGCTGGCCTAACAGGTTTTGAGTTTTGGTTTTTGATTTTTTGAATTGGATTTCATTTTTTTTTTTGTTTTTTTTTTTCTGTGCTCTCTGTGTCGGCCATCTCCCTTGCACGCACTGGCTGTGGGCCATAAAAATAATTAGCCAACAACCTACAGCGTTTTAAAAAAATCACACATATAAAGAAAAGATATATATAAATATATATAAAATCGCAAGCAACTTCCCCCTCCTGATGTGGTGCCCCTTTAATTCGATCTCACGCATTCCACGTTTGCCATTTCAATTTGCGTTTATTTGCTTTATTTTATTTATTTTTTTTTTTTTTTGTGTTGTTTACCCCCAACCACTGCCCGGTTTTGGATATCGATTTATGTGATATTTTCGCACTGGCTTCATATTTTCGATTCACTTTAGGCCAACTATTATAATGCCATTTAATTTTGCAATTATGAAGAGCATAATAAATAGTTTACTCAGCGGTTAGTGGAATTTTACCAACTCAGAACTAACTTTTAATGTTTACACCTATCCTTCAATCAAGGTTTTAGTCAGTTTTTTTGGCTTAAATTTTGAAACTTTCCCAAAAATATCTCCTTCATTGAAAAAAGTGAAAGGCATCAGCAAAGACAAACAAAAAATTGGAAGTAAAACAAAACATAGAGAGCTAAAAAATAAAAGTTAAATTGTCAATCAAAAAGGCTTAACCCAATATTTTGCGTAAAGTAAAGTCAATGTTTGATTAAACCAATTAATCGGAATAATCGATTGTACTATAATTGAGACGAAGACTAATCGATGTATCCAAGAAAGGTTTATTTTAAATTATACAATAAACTAAATAAAACCCTTTTAGTAATTTATAAATTTTATTAAGAATTCTCTAGGCAATATTAAGTTCATTATAATTAAATTTAATTTATAAGCTCATTTTTTTGTGGCTAAATTTTTTATTAGCTTCTCTCATTGTTGTCCGAGTTTTTGTTTATTAAAAAGGAAACAATCTTTTGTTGTGGCGTCTTTTGTTGTGTTTACTTTTGTTTAAAATGTGTGATTATATGAGATATCTTTTTAAGTAACTACTTTGAGAGTTTATTAAACAATAATTACTTTTCGGTTTCCTACTGTGGCAGGTTGTTATTTATTGTATATTTTTTTTGTAGTTGTTATAAGCTCTTCCTCCCCCTCTTCATCAGCATCCTAATTATGGCTCATTAGGCTTTAAGGTCGCATTCATTTCGTAAATTAATATGCACACTAAACGCCGAAGGACAAAAAAAAGAATAATTATTAAATAGGAAATTATGGCGAAATAAGGGGGGGGCGGGAAAAAGGGGCGTAATCGGAGGTGCTAATCTGTGGGCGTCGCATCAAAGATGCAAAATATGGGGAAGGCCTATCCGCTGTTGCCTTAATTTGCCTAAAAACCCATTTAACTTCCGTTTTCACATGCAATTTATTGTTGTTATTGTAATTGTTATTACTCAGATTGCATGTGACATGCAATAAAAAAAAAAAAAAAATAGTACAAAAAAATATAGTGGGTAATAATGGCAACAACTGCAAAACAGAATTAAGAAATCATATTCAAATTGCATTCACTTGAAGCGTAGGAAAATTTGATTTTCCTCCTACTGTTGAAGTGCACAGTGAAAAGTTTTTAAATTTGTTGAACTTTACTTTAAAATTATATTACATTACAAACAATTTATTAAAAATCTTGGTTTTTTTTCTCCAAAAATATAATATTTTATTACATTTAAATTAAAAATATAGAATTATAGATATAAATATACATAAAATATATAATATATGAATATCTATAATTTTATGTTTTTATTTAAAACTTAAAGTTTATACACAGAATAATAATCCAACTCTTGATACTAGTTTTTAATCTTAAAATACATTTCCTCTTATATATATATAAAAAACGGTTTTTGTTTTTAATTTCTTTTTTTTTAATTATTTTTTTTTTTTAATTTCTTTTTTTTTAATTTCTTTTTTTTTTAATTTCTTTTTTTTTAATTTCCTTTTTTAAATTTCTTTGAATGAACGCTTTTTTACAATACTATTTAAATTATTGGTGTAATTTTTGGTGAAAAAATTTGTGTAATTTTTGGTGTAAATATTGGTGTTAATATTGGTGTAATTATTGGTGTGTTTATTGGTGATTTTGTTATTAAGTTTATTTAGTTCTTTATTTAAAGTCCTATTTATTTCAGTTATATTTTTTTATTGGAGTAATTGTTGGTGTATTGATTGTTGTATTTTACCTGTATTTATTGTGGAGTTGTGATTGCATTTCCGTTTTATTTTTGGATCTTTTTCTATTATATTTGTTTTTTTTAATATATTTACATAATTTTCTTACATAATTGAATATTATAAATACACAATAAATGTTATTGTAGATTTTTTGCAGTGCTTTAATGATTGTTTTTTTTTTCAATCGCGTGGAAATTGCTTGCTTTTCCCATTCATAGTTTTGTCGTCCAACACACGCGCCTTTCAATTGCCATTTTCCGGACACCCAACATTTCTTCGCCATCGCAATCGGAAATTCCATTAAAATCTTTGCTTTGCCTTTGTTTTATATATGTGAATATATTAGATATATGTATATATTTGAAGCGCCTGAAATGTGATATCCGATATTATCGCCCGTATCCGTAATGCGGCCAATGACGTCAGCATTTAGCCTAATATCCGAATAACGATCAAAACGTGATTAGCGTCATTATCATTCGCATATACTATACATATATTAAATCGGTTTATATGAAGTTCCGACCGATGAACGGACAGCAGAAAATTAACAAGTTGCCGGAGCAATAAAAAAAATTAAATCGGGATTGTTTAATTAGAATTTTGCACACTTTTTTTTTGGGATTGGGGATAATTATCAAGTATTATTACTTGAATTGTAAAAGTTTTTTAAAAGTATATATTGCGCATTTATCACTCTTTGTTGGATAGTTAAACCATATTTATAGGTTTTTTGTGTGGGAAAGTTGGTTAAATAAATTACTGATTTCGTTAAATATTCATAAATAAATAAATAAAAAATAAGATCAAGTGAAAATCAACTCTACAAAAATTCCCAAGCAGTAAACAAATAACTAAAGTAATCCAGTGTCTTTGTTTATTCCCTGTGATAACCCTATTTACGCATACCTTTGGGAATCCAAAACCTTGTTTATATATATATTTTTGTTTTTGGCAAATTCTTGGAATTGAAGCCGGTCCAGACAGACAGGAAATGCGATCGATTTGCACAAAGGAATTTCCATTTGTTTATAACAAAAATGATACCAGAGATGGTTCCGAACAGGAAACCAAACTATTTTCCCCTTGTGTGTGTGAAAAGTAGCCATTGTAATTCCATATATATTATATAGGTATATGCATATATAGTAGATGGTCATTCCCGAAGGTCACTTGGCAAACGATAACTGATGCCTCGAGGTCTCAGCTCTCTCTCCCCCAACTTAGTATAAAATATTAAATAATATAAATATATAAAGCCAGCGCACGAGATGCAATCACTTGCACTTCGGCTGTGAGTCATGATCGTTGCGAGATTTGAACTCTCTTATCTGCACTCACCGTACTATATATATATATATATATATATAGTATATATACTGCGTTTGTTATCTGCATGATTAATGGGGATCGGCGGGCAAGAACGATGATGATGATGATGATGATGAAGCGGAGGAATGTAGGTCAGTTGTGAGGTAAATGCGGCGCATCTAAGGATAGCCTTCAATTAAATGCGGATTGAAATAGCCTTGAGGATTCACAGGGGTAAATTGTTTAAGGGGGGGGAAAAGCATCTCTGGTTGGGAATAACAAAAATGCCACCTAACAAATTGCTTTCATTATTATTATTTAAATTATTCATTTGGCATTCTAATTGCCTTTGTACACTAACTAATTATTGTTTATCATACAAACTGCTCTGGGAAAGGCAAATAGAAAAGGTGGAAAATATGTTTTTTTAAGTTTATGGGTTCATAATTAACTAAAGGGAATTTTTTTCTGTATTTGGAAATTTTTTTAAATTCAAGAAAAGGTATTTCTTGGCAAAAACTGCATATAAAAAATGAATTATAAACATTTTTTATCATATTAACTGTTCTGGGAAAGGCAAATAGAAAAGGTAGAATTAATGTTTTTTAGTTTATGGGTTCATAATTAACTAAAGGGAATTTTTTCTGTATTTGGAAATTTTTTTTAAATGCGAGAAAAGGTATTTTTAGCCTTGGCAAAAACTGCATATAAAAAACAAAATATAAACAAGTGAAATGTCAGTTATATTTATGAACTTTGTTTATACTTACCTTGCGACTTTTATGACCATTTCACATGCAATAAAATATATAAAGCTTAGCTTATTTTTTCGGGCTTAAATGTGATATATTTGAAGAGTTTTTATTAGGTTTTTTTGTATTTTTATTTAGCTTTTTGTACAGAGATAGAGAGAAATTTAGCAGCTAGCAAAGATTGTATTGGGTTCTTAGGCAATTTGTATAAAGTTTATTATTATAAATACATTTGTTGGTTATTTTAAAGCTAAATAAGAAATATTTCTATATAATATTGTATTATATTACATTATATTATATTAAATTATATTATATCTTATTAAATTATATTTATATTCATATTTTCTCCTTGTTTTTTCAGCACACAAATGCCGCTGATTTGGTTATAAACGTTCCTAATGCGAGCAGCAATGACAACGCCTTCTACAGGATCGACTTCAGTCCGCCCGTTGGCTTCCCCGAGCCGAACAGCACGATTCCGGCCCGAGAGATTGGCAAGGACATCAAGTTCTCGAAGGCACTGCCTGGGACAGAGTACAACTTTTGGCTTTACTACACAAACTCGACGCATCAGGAGCTGCTTACCTGGACGGTGAACATAACAACAGGTGAGTGTGGACACAAGAATTTAATTTAAAAAAAAATTGCGCTTACAAATTGTTTTCTATTTCAGCACCTGATCCTCCGGCAAATCTGAGCATCCAGCTGCGTTCCAGCAAGAGCGCCTTCATAACGTGGCGTCCTCCCGGAACGGGCAAATATTCGGGCTTTCGCATTCGCGTCCTGGGCCTCACGGATCTGCCCTTCGAGCGCACCTACTCGCTGTCGGGCAACGAGACGCAGGTGTCGGCCAAGGAGCTGACACCCGGCGGCACCTACCAGGTGCATGCCTACTCGGTCTACCAGGGCAAGGAGTCGGTGGCCTATACCAGTCGCAATTTCACCACAAGTAAGTCGGGACAGCGGCAGGGAACGCGCGCTCCGAATCGCCGGTGCAACTTTTAAACCAATCTGTGGGTTTGTGTAATCCGGTGAAGGGAATTCCTACCCCCAAAACTAACCATATTTTAACTCTATTTTAACTCGAGGCGTCGAGGCGGTTATGGGAATGAGTTTAAACCGAAAAAGAGCAGCTTGAAGGTAACCGAAAACTAACTTTAACCTTAGCTTTTGCATATTAATCCTGCAGCTTCCTTGGGAAACCTTTTGAATCATTTTCGCTAGCTTAATAATTGTTGTTTTTTTGTTGTTTTGTTTAGTGTTTCTTAATAAACTGTTGACATTCCAGTTGAGAATTATAACGCTTGTATGCAGTGGCGCTCAAATTTATCAAGATTTTAAATGAAAAATTAAATAATAATATAAATTATATAATATAAAGAATAAGCGTAGATTGGTTCCCCGTAGATTGGCTTCGGATTTGCTGGCCACTGTGTGTGGAGTGTGCTGTGTTATTATTTTCTGTGTACTTTTGCTTGTTCTTGTTCGTGTAAATAGTAAATTATTTATTTTATTTGTAGATACTTTTATAGCACAACCTTTTGTAGACTTAAAACCTTGTAAATATTTCCTGAAAAAGAAGAAAGATTTTATTTTGGTTAGAAAAAATAATATTAAAGAACTTTTTATAGATATAAACCCTCGCAGGGTATTATAATTTTAGTCAGAAACTTGTAAATAGACGAAGAAATCATTTCCGATCCCATAAACCATATATATTCTTGATCAGCATGAAAAGCTGAATCGATCTAGGCATGTCCGGCAAGAAAAAAAATTTCATCGGTTTTTTCAAAATTTTGTATCATCATAAAAATTGTCAAAAATTGACAAAAAATTAGATATCACATTTTTAATGCAGAAAAGTTTGCCTTGAAAAACTGAGAAGAAAAACCCAAACCAGAGTGAAATCGGTTGGGTTTAAGCCAAGTTATGGCCAAAAAACCATTGTAAAGGTTAGCAAATTTTTAGACCATTTTTTACACCTTCTCTAGCGGTAAATTATCGTCTATTGAGCGGGGTATTGTAAGTAAAGGAGACATTTCCGACCCTATAAACCATATATATTCTTGATCAGCATCAAAAGCTAAATCGATCTAGGCATGTTTTGCAATAAAAAAAATTTCATCGATTTTTTTTTTAATTTTGTAAGGGGTTACATCATCAAAATTTTCAAAAATTGGTCAAAAATATAGATATCGAGTTTTGAATTCAGAAAAGTTCTCCCGTAAAAACTAGAAAGAAAAAACCAAACCAGAGTGAAATCGGTTGGGTTTAGGCCAAGTTATGGCCAAAAAACCATTAAAAATTTTACCCAAAAATGTGATTCATTTATTTATTTATTTTTTTTTAATATTAAAAAATATTGATTTACTTAATATATTAAATTTCTGCATGCAGCTTTATTAATCTACTAAAAAGTAGCATAGAAAAGTTTTTCCGAGTTTAAATTAATACGTTTTTGAGGGAGTTATGGCATTTTTAAGCTTTGTATTATCCAAACAATTATCGTATTTAAATATCGATAAATATCGATAAAAAGAATGCAACTATTTCAGGTCTTTTTTAAGGCATAAAATGTCAAAATAGTCAGTGATTGCCAAAAGTCTTTTATATTACGATTCGGTATTAAAATCTTTATTAATTAATAAGAAAAATGTGAATAATAAAATAATAACAATAATATATTAATAATAAAATATGAATAATAAATATGAATAATAAAATATGGATAATAAAATATGAATAATAAAATATGAATAATAAAATATGAATAAGAAAACATGAATAATAAAATATGAATAATAAAATATTAATAATAAAATAATAATAATAAAATAATAATAATAAAATAATTATATTTAAAATATGAATAATAAAATATGAATAATAAAAAATGAATAATAAAATATGAATAATAAAATTTGAATAGTAAAATATTAATAATAAAATATTAATAATAAAATATGAATATTATTATTATTCTTAATAAAAAAAAAACAATAATAAAATAATAATAATAAAATATGAATAATAAAATATGAATAATAAAATATGAATAATAAAATATTAATAATGAAATATGAATAATAAAATATGAATAATAAAATAATAATAATAAAATAATAATAATAAAATAATAATAATGAAATAATAATAATAAAATATGAATAATAAAATATTAATAATAAAGTCTGTAGATTATTACAAAGCTTCTGTATTTTTCCCAGAGACTCTTCCTAGTTCTCTCAATTTCCTCCAGAGAATTATAGTTTCTCAGGAGCCCCCTGTAAATAATTGCTGTTTAATACATTCACCAAAACGTAAAACTAGTCTAATTCAAGCTCACCAACTCCCAACTAACACCAGCTCACCAGTAGACCTTAGACCTTAGATGTTTAGTTTATTAGTTTGCATTACTCCAACTCTCATTGCATCCTCTCCGTCCATCTCCATCTCCTCTCCGATCCGCTCGGCACAGAGCCCAATACGCCCGGCAAGTTCATCGTGTGGTTCCGCAACGAGACAACGCTGCTGGTGCTGTGGCAGCCGCCGTTTCCCGCCGGCATCTACACCCACTACAAGGTCTCGATAACGCCCGACGATGCCATCCAGAGTGTGCTGTATGTGGAGCAGGAGGGCGAGCCACCGGGACCGGCTCAGGCGGCCTTCAAGGGCCTAGTACCCGGCAGGGAGTACAATATTTCGGTGCAGACCGTCTCCGAGGATGAGACTTCGTCGGTGCCGACCACAGCGCGGTATTTAACCGTACCGGAACGCGTCCTCAATGTCACCTTCGATGAGGCCTACACCACGGCCAGCTCGTTTCGGGTGCAATGGAAGCCGCCGAGCACGTACAGTGAATTCGATGGCTACCAGGTGATGCTCTCCACCTCGCGCCGGATCTTCAATGTGCCACGAAACGAGGCGGACACTGTGCACTTTGATTATCCCGATGTCCTGGAGGCGGGTCGCACGTACGAGGTGGTGGTGAAGACCATTGCGGACAATGTGAACTCTTGGCCGACTAGCGGCTTTGTGACGCTGCGTCCGCGTCCGGTGAGGAGTCTGAGCGGATTCCTTGATGATCACAGCAACGTTCTGCACATTTCCTGGGAGCCAGCGGAGACGGGGCGACAGGATGCCTATAGAATAAGGTAAGACCATGAGAGAGAGAGTTTCTTTTTAGAGAATTAAATATTAAAAATCTTTATTTTACAGCTACCACGAGCAGACGAATGTGAGCGAGGTAACTCCCACTTTTCCCGCCGCCTCAGAGACACAGATCCGCACGAATCTCACCGAGTACACGCTGGACTCACTGCTGCCCGGTCGTCGCTACCTAATAGCCGTCCAGGCCCTGTCCATGGAGGTGGCCTCGAATGCCAGCTACATAACCCGCTACACCCGTCCCGCGGCACCGCTCATCCAGGAGCTGCGTAGCCTCGACCATGGCCTGATGGCCAGCTGGCGAAGCGATGTGAACTCCCGTCAGGATCACTACGAGGTCCACTATCAGCGAAATGGGACACGCGAGGAGCGAACGATAGCCACCAATGAGACGACGCTGACGATTAACTATCTGCATGCCGGATCCGGTTACACGGTGAAGGTGCATGCCATCAGCCATGGGGTCAGGGGCGAGCCGCACACCTATTTCCAGGCAGTTTGTGAGTTGAATTTCGGTTCTTAAATGCTTTTAACTGCGTTTTCATAGAGATTATGAATGTTTATAATTATAAGCACGCGTTATGGACTGGTTATGGCCTCAAAAATACTTTGTTGCAATGCCAGAATATAATCTGAGGCGTTAATGTATGCCACAATCCTGTTGAATATCTACTTGATGGCTCTATTGAGCCATAAAGTTTCTAATGAGTGGCTTGAAACCAGTTTATAGTGCGCTAGACTTCTCTCCTCTGTTAGGTTATTAGAATTTAAGTATTTACAATGTTTGCTTTCTTCCTTTGCAGTTCCCAAACCCCCCCAGAATCTCACCCTGCAAACGGTGCACACGAACCTGGTAGTTCTCCACTGGCAACCGCCGGAGGGCAGTGATTTCAGCGAGTATGTGGTGCGTTATCGCACCGATGCCTCACCCTGGCAGCGCATCGCTGGCTTGCACAAGAACGAGGCCCGAATTGAGGATATGCACTATGGCGAACGCTATCTTGTCCAGGTGAACACCGTCAGCTTTGGGGTGGAGAGTCCGCATCCCTTGGAGCTGAATGTAACGATGCCACCGCAGCCAGTGTCGAATGTGGTGCCGCTGGTGGACTCGCGCAATCTCACGCTCGAGTGGCCGCGTCCCGATGGCCACATTGACTTTTACAGCCTCAAATGGTGGCCCACGGACGAGGCGGAAAGTGTGGAATTCAAGAATGTGACCCAGCTGGATGATTGTGAGTAGAATACAGAGATTTATAATTAGATAAGATTTACAAATAACCATAAATCTCCCTGCAGTGAGCTCTCCCAGCGTGCGGGTACCCATCGAGGACCTATCGCCGGGCCGTCAGTATCGTTTCGAGGTTCAGGCCAGCTCCAATGGCATTCGCTCCGGCATCACGCACCTCTCCACGCGCACCATGCCGCTCATACAGTCGGACGTGTTTATAGCCAATGCCGGCCATGAGCTCGGCCAGGACGAGACGGTCACGTTGAGCTACACACCAACGCCGGCGGCCAGCACACGCTTCGATATCTATCGCTTCTCGATGGGCGACCCGAAAATCAAGGACAAGGAGAAGCTGGCCAATGATACGGAGCGCAAGCTAAGCTTCAATGGCCTGACACCCGGCAAGCTGTACAACGTGACGGTGTGGACGGTGAGCGGTGGAGTGGCCAGCTTGCCGGTACAGCGTCTCTATCGTCTGCATCCTTTGCCCATCTCCGATTTGGTGGCCAGTCAGCTGGCGGCGCGCGAGATTAGCCTACGCTGGACGGCTCCCATCGGTGAGTATACCGATTTTGAGCTGCAGTACCTGAGCGCGGACGAGGAGGCGCCCCAGCTGTTGCAGAACGTGACCAAGAGGACGGAGATTACGCTGCAGGGACTGCAGCCGTATCACAATTACACATTCACCGTGGTGGTGCGTTCGGGCTCCACCCAGGCCCCCGATTCGGACATCTCCGGCAGCACGCTGATGCGCAGCAGTGCCCCCATCTCGGCCAGCTATCAAACGCTCCCCGCCCTGCCCGGCAAGGTGGAGTTCTTCCAGCCCAGCGATGTCCAGCCGGGCGAGGTGAGCTTCGAGTGGCTGCTGGAGCCGAGGGAGCAGCATGGGCCCATCGATTACTATCGGATAACGTGCCAGAATGCGGACGATGCGGCCGTCGATGTGACCACCTATGAGTATCCGGCGAATGCCACGCAGGGCAGGATCGGGGATTTGGTGCCGGGTAATCGGTACGTCTTCCGGATACAGGCCAAATCGGAGCTGGGCTACGGTGCCGAGCGAGAGTACGTCCAGCGGATGCCCATACTGGCGCCACCCATTCCGGAGGCGAGTGTCACGCCGCTTGAGGTGAGCCGGAGCAGCAGCACGATTGAGATTAGCTTCCGGCAGGGATACTTCTCCAATGCCCACGGCATGGTGCGTTACTACACCATCATTGTGGCGGAGGATGTGGGCAAGAATGCCTCGGGCCTGGAGATGCCCAGCTGGCAGGATGTGCAGGCGTATACGGTGTGGCTGCCGTACCAGGCCGTCGAGCCCTACAATCCCTTCCTTAACTCAAATGGCAGCCGGCGAAGGAGCAGCAATTTGCTCGAGGCGGAGCACTTTACCATCGGCTCGGCCAACTGTGACTCCCATTCGGCGGGATACTGCAACGGACCGCTGCGTTCGGGCACCACGTACCGGATCAAGGTGCGCGCCTTCACCGACGAGGACAAGTTCACGGATACGGCGTACAGTTCACCGATAACCACAGAGCGTAGCGATACCATGATCGTGGCCCTCACCATGTCGGCGGTGCTGCTGGTGGCCGTGGTGCTGTTGGTGGCCTACTGCCAGCACCGCTGTCAGCTGATCCGTCGCGCCAGCAAGCTGGCCCGCATGCAGGACGAGCTGGCCGCCCTGCCCGAGGGCTATGTGATACCCAATCGTCCCGTTCATGTCAAGGACTTTGCCGAACACTATCGCCTGATGTCCGCCGACTCGGACTTTCGCTTTAGCGAGGAGTTCGACGACCTGAAGCATGTGGGTCGCGATCAGCCCTGCAGCTTCGCCAATTTACCCTGCAATCGTCCCAAGAATCGTTTCACCAACATCCTGCCCTACGACCACTCGCGCTTCAAGCTCCAGCCCGTGGACGATGACGATGGCTCCGATTACATCAATGCCAACTACATGCCCGGCCACAATTCGCCGCGCGAATTCATCGTCACCCAGGGACCGTTGCATTCGACGCGCGAGGAGTTCTGGCGGATGTGCTGGGAGAGCAACTCGCGGGCCATTGTCATGCTGACGCGCTGCTTCGAAAAGGGTCGCGAGAAGTGCGACCAGTACTGGCCGGTGGATCGCGTGGCCATGTTCTATGGCGACATCAAGGTGCAGTTGATTGTGGACACGCATTTCCATGACTGGAGCATCTCCGAGTTTATGGTTTCCAGGGTGAGTGTGTGGGTTGAAATTGCACATTGAATGCGTTCGTCTTTAATGTGTGTGTTCTTGTGTGTTTTTTTCAGAACTGCGAGTCGCGGATAATGCGACACTTTCACTTCACCACCTGGCCGGACTTTGGGGTGCCAGAGCCGCCGCAGTCGCTGGTGCGATTCGTGCGCGCCTTTCGCGATGTCATCGGCACTGACTCGCGTCCCATAATTGTCCACTGCAGCGCAGGAGTGGGCAGGTCGGGCACATTTATAGCCCTCGACCGGATACTGCAGCACATACACAAGTCCGATTATGTGGACATTTTTGGCATAGTGTTTGCCATGCGAAAGGGTGAGTAATGAGGCAAAATAACACCAATGAAGATTCCTTATACCAATCCTCCTCATTCTCCCTTTCTGCAGAGCGCGTGGTCATGGTGCAGACGGAGCAGCAGTATGTGTGCATCCATCAGTGTTTGCTGGCGGTGCTGGAGGGCAAGGAGCATCTGCTGGCCGATTCCCTGGAGCTGCATGCCAACGATGGCTACGAAGGTGAGTCCAATGGATGAGATTCTTAGTGGTAGCCCCTCGATTTCCACACAACTTCTATTTCCTTCTATTTTGTATTTATTTCTAATCGGTTACAAGTTTTTTTAACATTTAATTTGTTGGATATTTCAATTTCAAACTTTAATTTATTGTTTTTTTCGAAAAAAAAAAACCCAAACACAAAACTGGACTCTTGGGCTTGTATTTAATTTTTATTAATGGTGCTTTTTACACTCCTTGATGGCTGTGGCGGTTTCCCCAAGGTTTTCCTTTTTGATTTGATTTATTTTTCATAATGTAACTAACCAAATAATATTTTTAAAATAATTGATTTTCTTCTCTCTTTTCACAATTACACAACACTCACACACACACACACACACCTTAAACACAATTGTAAATCACACAAAATGCCTAACAATTTACACATATTACATTCCATATTCCACAACTGCTTCTTCTTCTGCAAAACAAAAAAAACAAAACAAAATTACTTGAAAAAAAAACCTACTCCAACAAAAACAAAAAATCGCAAAAAAAAAAAACAAAAAAAAGTGACTAAAATTTACTTAGAGCGCCCTAATGGCCAGCTACAACAGCCACAAACGAAAATGGGAACCCTGCCCCTACGTGCCTCTCTGGCAAAGGCCGAGGAACTGGAACCGGATCTCATGGTTGCTACCGACAAGGATACGGAGCAGGCGCCTGCGTCGGAGGCCAACGAAAAGCGAAAATCCCACGAAATTCCTGCAAACGAGAATAACTCCCTCAGGCAATGCATTGAAGAGGACGACGATGAGGAGGATGAAGATGAAAACGATGACGATGATCAGCAGCCACTGAACAATGAAACGACGGCCACATTGTCATCGGCCAGCTGTAACAGCAGCAGCAGCAGCAGCAGCAGCAGCAGCAGCAATCAGGAGCATGCGGTTCTGCAGGAATCGCTAGAGCATCCCAAGCTAGACCAGGAGAGAATCTCCAAAGTTTCAAGCAAAGCCCATTCAGACACGGAGGACGACGACGACGATGATGATGATGATGAGCAGCAGCTGGCCAAGGATGGGGCTGTTGCTGGCGCTGAGGATGAGGATGGCGATGGCTGGTGGTATTGAGATAGCAAAAGTCGCCTTTAATTTTTAATAGGTTTGTACCCACAATACAACAACACAACAACACTACACCAAAACAACAACAAGACAGCTGACAGAAAAATTACAAAACCCGACACAACGAACAGAAAGGCACAACAAATGCAAAAACAGTACAACAACAAACACACCAACAGTACAAAAGCACTACACCAACAGTACAAAAACACTACACCAACAGTACAACAACAGCTTACCAGCATTGCCTGATATATAGATTTGCCCTAATTAAATATTACTCGCCTTTTCCCGCCACGATTAAAACAACCACGATACTAACTAACCGCACAAAACGGCAAAAGTAACTAACAAATGACACATAAAAAACACCAAACACCAGCACCACCACGGTTAAAGGCATTAAAACAAAACAAAAGAAAAGCAACAAACATTCGACATCCAAAAAAAAGAAAAACGAATTTGATATCTTAGTTTTTGTGTTATGATTTTTGTAAATTGTAGTAAATCTTTTTGCGTAAAACTAAAAGAAAATTTGTACTAATTCAATTGCAACATTTTTCCAGATGACGAGGGCATTGCTGAGACGGGAATCTGAGGATGCTGTGCTGCTGAGGTTAACAATATATCCTCTCTGCATGCGACGATATGTTGTTGCGCCTAAATAGTAGTTACTTTTAACACACATACATATACTGTACGTAAAATCTGCCTGTGATGTGCTGGATTGTGATTTGTCTACAAAAAAAAAAAAAAGAAAAAGAAGAAGAATAGGAGAAACGGCATTCGGAGTTTGCTGTCAAATGAGTTGAGGAAGGCTTCCCCCTTGGCCTGTGCCATTATTTATGTGCCTGTTCGCCATAGAGCTGTACCTATTGGCCAGCTAGCCTGCTTATTTAATGTAAAAGTGCCGCCAAATTAGACCAAACCAACAAGAGCGTTAACTTAACTTAAGCTTCAGGTATATATATATTTCTTGTACCTATTATTTACCACTTAATAACCTTCTATCCTTGACTCCTGTAGTTCTGTTTAAATTTGTACATTTGTTTTTTTTTTTTTTACCAGATTATTACGATGATTACTATTATTATTATTATTATGTCCCTTAACTATTACCCGTAAACGATTGTGTATTATGTTTATTATTATATTATATGTGTGTGTATGTATGTCCGTAGGTACGTTTTATCGATAGTCCTTAGTCCACGATTAGTCAGCGAAATAATGTTTGCTCCTAGCTTCATGTTGTTGAGCGCCCGAGCCTTCTTCCATTTATACAGAACGGCAATATATAACAGATAATGTAAGCATTTATTTTAAAATGGTATTTTAAAATTGTATTTTAATATCGTATTTTAATATTCTATTTTATTATATATTTAATACTTTTTTTTATTAACTGCATCCACACAAAATCAATAAATTTATATATTGAGCGATCATGAACAAATGAAACTAAATATTAAAAATAAAATTTTTGTTATTCATTACTTATTTTGGTCAGAAATGCTGGCATACTTTTGGGCGAAAAACTGGATTCAAATTGAGTTAAACTTAGTAAAAAGCGTTAATTTAAATAAATATTATAATAAACAAGAAATACAAATATAAAATAATTTAAACTAGTATTAAAAAATTAATTAAATACCTCCCTAGAAGCCCCTAGAGCCCCTTAGAGCTCCCAGAACACCTAGAATACCCCCAAAACCCCCCCTAAAGCCACCCTAAAAACCCCCTTGAACCCCCCTAAAACCGCCCAAAACCACC
>VNJU01002666.1:0-28606 GCA_008042675.1 Drosophila seguyi | reverse complement strand
AACCTTTTTACAGGTTTTAACACCACAGACAATAGCGGACATTATTTCGACTTACCACTGTACCTTTGCGTAGGGAGAGATAAGAGTGCAGCTGCACTGAAAAAACGGGAGAGTGAGAGAGCGGGTGAGCGGGTGAGCGTGGGAGCAAGCTTTTCGTTTAGCTGTCGCGACGGCGCAAGCTAAACGGAGAAGGCACAAAGAGGAATGCAAAAAAATGCAAAAGCAAACACTAGCAGCACAACTAAAATGTGAAATTAATAATTATTAAATACCCAAAACAGAATGCATGCACACGAAGTGAACGGGATCTTTATTAATCACAAAATCAAAGAATTAGAATAAAACACCGGTTGTTTTATCAAAAAATTACACAAATCGAGAGCGCAAGAAAAAAACACGTCCGTTCACTTGGAAGAAAGAAAGAAAGAAAGAAATGTTTTAAGACAACTTAGTGTTTTGTCCGATTTAATTTTTGAATTTTATTTCGATGTATAGAGTCGATTTAAAGCGGAGTAAAAATAAACACGTCCGTTCGGCTTGATGCTTTATGCTATGATTATTGATATGATATTGGGTATTTGAAAATAAAACGTTTGGGATTAAGAAATCCTGAACACGCCGACGACGATGTTAATTCCTTCAATTTAAAAATAAATCGTTTGGGATTAAAAAATCCTGAACACGCCGACGAGGTTAATTCCGTCAATTTAAAAATAAATCGTTTGGGATCAAAAAATCCTGAACACGACGTCGTTGAATTATCCGACAATCACAAAAAAAATAATCTAAATATATTTTCAAATCAAATAAAAGATTTCGAAAATGATGTTATCAATACAATCGAAAGGGAGCATTCCAAAATAGATATGCAAATTCCATTTCGAACCGATATAAGGGGAGAAATAAATACATAACATGACAGAGCCATTTATGATAATCAATATCCTTATGCTATGTCAGTCTCAGACTTCGTTAATACAGAAATCGAGAGAATGCTAAAAGAACAAATTATAAGGCCAAGTAGAAGCCCTTATAATTCACCGGTCCTAGTGGTACCTAAAAGGCGTCAAAACGAAGACGGAAGTCAAAATTAAATGAAAACATTATACCAGATCGGTATCCTATGCAGGATCCATCTGTTATACTGGCAAACCTGGGAGAGGATTAATATTTCTCAACCATCGATTTGGAGTCCGGTTTCCAACAAAGCTTAATGAAAGATTCAGATATTGAAAAAACAGCTTTCTCAATTAATAATGGTATATACGAATTCTTAAGAATGCCTTTCGGGCTAACAAATGCCCCCAGAATATTTCAGAGAGCTATGGACGACATTTTAAGAGAACAAGTCGGAAAAACTTGTCATGTTTATATGGATGATATAAAATTCTTTTCAAATACATTTGCACAACATTATAATGATCTAATTCAAATCATAATCGTAAAATTTCTAGGAGAATGTCTACAAAAATTACAATACAGTTAAATGGATAATTAAATAGCACAAGTGGAATTAGTTCAACCAAATTATAACAATAAATTCACTTGGACAAAAGACGCATCAGATGCAGCTATCGTAGCGGTTTTGTCACAGGATAATAAACCACTTACTTTCATATCTAAAACTTTAAATAAAACCGAACAACTTTACGCCACAAATAAAAAAGAAGTGTTAGCCATAGTTTGGCTCTTAAAAATCTCAGAAATTATTTATATGGAGTAATTAGTATAGAATCTTTTTATCTTTTATCTTTTACTATCTCAGATAAAAACCCGAATATAGAAATGAAAAGATGGTATTCCTTCATAGAAAGTTTCAAACCAAAAATAATATATAAACCCAGAACAACAAATGTCGTAGCTGACGCATTATCTCGAATAAAATTAAATAATATTACAAACAGCGATATAGAACAATCAAGCTCAGATCAATGCTGTATGCATTCTTCTGACAGTAGTTTTGACAATGTGATACAAGAGACCCGTAAACCGTTAAACCAGTTTCAACAACAACTATTATTAACAACGGGGAGGTATACAATACATGAGTCATTAAAAGTTTTTGATAAGACACGACATATAATCGAATATGATACGCCAGAAAATTAAATAGGAATATTAAGAGAATATCTACCACCAAACATAACATATACTGTTGAAATTAGGTACAATATTACCATTTATAACATAATGTTAACTCTAATGTTAAGAGAACTGAGAGACAGATAGTAAAGCGTTATGTTAGACAAGAGCGGAGTCGAAGCAATAAAGCGAATGCGAGCGGATCGCCGCGCAGAGTCGCGATCAGTAAATAATACTAAACCTTAAATCAAATACTTCATTTTTTATTTTACTTCTACGCCGGCGGGATTCTCCCCTTATCTACCCTAATTTTTCCTGCTTGAAGTAATATAAAAGGGTAGATCGGTCTACGCCGCGGGATAACGATCGTTACGCGGAATATATACGTCGTTTTCGGTCATTATGAGCGCCATGTATCAGTAAAACTGGACACAGAATATTATGACACCGGGATGATCCAAATACGTAGTGTGCTGATCCATGCGGAGGTCTGGAGAGTGATCCAGGGACAGCGGCCAGATAGAGACGACGGAATATGGGATGGAGTTGATCAGAAGGCTCTAGCTATGATTACGCTAAGCGTAAAGCAGACGCAGTTGAGTTATCTTAAGAGTTGCACAAGTGCCGGCAGCGCTTGGCAAAAGCTGAAAGATGTTCATCAGCCAAGCGGGCCAGTGCAAAAGGTTTCCCTATATAAACAAGAAAGGAAGCTAACTTCGGCATGCCGAAGTTTAAATACCCTTGCAGTAAGTAGATGAAAAAGAAGAAAAATGTTCTGACTTTTTCGCTTTCTCGGGTACTGTCATAAAATAAATGTTGCCAGAGTGTTGCTAGCGAAAAATGTTGCTAGCAACAAAGCCAAACAGATATATATATTCCTATGGCGGCTATATGTTATAGTGGTCCGATTTTGATCAAATTAAAACCGAAATTCTGGAATAATACAAAATGGCTACGTCTAAAATTTTATGAAAATATTTGGAAAATTGGCTAAGTTATAATTTTTTTCATTAAAATTTACCGATCGTTCCTATGGCAGCTATATGATATAGTCGTCCGATCCGGCTTGTTCCGACTTATATAGTAGTGAGAGCATATAGAAGACTATATGCAAAGTTTCATTCAGATAGCTTCAAAACTGAGGGACTAGTTTGCGTAGAAACGGACGGACGGACAGACGGACAGACGGACATGGCTAGATCGACTCGGCTGTTGATGCTGATTAAGAATATATATACTTTATAGGGTCGGAAATGTCTCCCTCACTGCGTCGCAAACTTCTGACTAAAATTATAATACCCTGCAAGGGTATAAAAACTGCTCGGGATGCGCCTGGCAGAAGGTGACGATATTGCAGCGCACATAAATTCGTTTTGTTCGACAGTGGACAAACTTAGTGAAGTGAAAATTAAGCAATTTTATGTATATTAGTTGTGTAGTTTCTCAAGGATGTACTGTAACATTTCGGAAAGAGTATGCGATCGTACACCAGGACGAAGAAGAAGTTTTAAAAGCGCCAAGAAAAAACAAGCTGTTTATTTTCGAGAGCAAACGGAACACTTGTTTCGGCGCTATACAGACCAGTGCAAGTTTGTGGCATAATCGATTTGGACATTTAAATTATGCCAGTTTATCCGGGTTAGTAAAGCATTCAATGGTGAAAGGGATTAATGGTGTAAATTTTTCAGAAAGAAGTCAATGCTTGTCGTGTATGAAAAGCAAGATACATACACAACCCTTTCCAGTGTCTGAGAACAGAGCAAAGCACCAACTGGAACTTATTCACACAGATGTGTGTGGCCCGATGGAAAAGAAATCAATTGGAGAGCTTCGTATTATGTCACATTTATTGATGACATGACTTGCCGTGTGTTTGTGAACTTCATAAAATCCAAAGGCGAAGTATACGACAAATTTGTAGTCTTCAAAAACATGGCAGCTCGGGCGAAAGATAAAAGCAATACGCAGTGATAATGGCCGCGAGTTTCTTAATAAACATTTTAACACTTTGCTTCAGGAAATTGGAATCGTTAGGCAGTTGACGGTCTCCTTTTGGAAATGGCTAGGAGTTTGCTTTTCTATTCAGGAATGCCGGAAAGCCTTTGGGCAGAGGCTGTGATGACAGCTTGTTACATCAGAAATCGGTCTCCAACTACAGCTCTAGCCAAAATTACTCCCTATGAGGCGCGGAGTGGCAAAAAACCTAATGTGAGTCATATTCCATTTTTTTGGATCGTTGGCGGTGGGACTAGACAAATGTCACCGTAGAAAATTCAAGGCCAAAGGTAAAGAAAATCGGTTCGTTGGACATTCCCTGAAATCAAAAGGGTACAGGTTGTACGATCAGGTGACCCAGCAGGTCGATATTAAGCGCGGCTTATTATTCAATGAAATTAAAGAAGACGAGCCTAAGATTTTTAAATTTCCAGCAGCAGAAGCCGAGGAAGGCTGAAAATGTAGTCAAGGTGGAGTGGCAGCGTGGGGAGGATAAACAGGCAGAAGATGATAAAACTGAAGTTTCCAGTGAGAATCCTAGAGAAGGGCGTTCAGAGGGAGGAACAGATTGTAACCAACAGAATGAGGAGAACGTGACACCGGCAGGAGAGGCAAAGAGAGTCGGGCCAGGGAGGCCTAGAATAATTTGGACCGGCAAGTTAGGCCGACCAGGCCATGGTCAAAGCTGAAATCCCACTCCCTCAAAGCTATGAAGAAGCGTTACATAGCCAGCAAGCTACATTTTGGAAGGCAGCCATGAGGTCGGAATATGATGCGCTCGTTGCAAATAATACATGAAGAGCTTGCGATTTGCCAAAAGGAGAAAAAGCCTTAGAATGCCAACGGGTTTTTACCGTTAAAAGAGACGGTGAAGGGAATCCCGAGCGGTATAAAACCCGTTGTTGCTTGCAGAAATTCGGAGTTATTTATGGAGACACTTTTTCACCGGTATGACGATATGAAACCATACGCCTTGTGTTGGCGATGTCAGAGGAGCTAAAGATGTACCTACATCAGATGGATGTATATACAGCCTACCTCAATAGATATTTGAGCGGGACCGAGACATTCATATATATGAAACAGCCTAAGATTTTTGACGACGAAGAGTGCAATGACGAGGTTCTGAGGCTCAATAAGGCGGTATACGGACTAAAACAGGCAGGCCGAGAGTGGAACGCCACTTTAGGTGAAGCACTTCGAGAGATCGGATTTATGCCCTGCCAATACGAAGAATACAAACACAAACAGGACATAAACGGTAAATTGTGTCTTGCACTAATTTATGTTGACGATCTTTTATAGCGTGCCAGAGCAGAGTGGATCTTATGCAGGTCAAGTCGAAGATAGCTTCGAGATTTGAATGCGTGGACAAAGGTCTACTGAGCAGCTTTTTGGGTATGCAGATAGAACGTGAAGACGAGTTGGGTTGTATAGCGATGAACCAGACGTTGTACATCAAGGATATGCTGCAGCGACACGGCCTAGAGCAGTGCAGGCCGACAGCAACACCTTTAGACGCGGGATTTCAGGTGGTGTGTAACGACCAGCATTGTGCTACACAGGCTGCCACTGCATATCAGTCCGCTATAGTAGAGTTAATGTGGATTGCGTTAACATCAAGACCAGACATCTACCACTCAGTTGTGAAGCTGGCGCAGCGAAATAAGAACCCGCATAGCGAACATGTTTTGGCCATGAAACATGTGATGCGGTATTTGGCAGGAACGGCCAGCAGGACATTAAGCTACAACACTGGAGGTTTGCCATTGGTGTGCTATGTTGATGCCGACTGGGCAGGTGATGTCAGCCACCGACGTTCGTACACAGGATTTGTTTTCTTCTTGTCGGGAGGCCCTATCTCCTGAAAGTCGGAAAAGCAAAACAGTGTTGCCCTAAGCAGCACGGAAGAAGAATATATGGCGCTATCATCAGCAGTAAAAGAGGCGCTACATCTGAGACGTTTAATCATCGAGATTGGTCTTAGCGCTCAGAATTTGGCCTGAAATCCAGTTTATTATGCTCGGTCAAAGCATATTGATATCAGGTATCATTTCATTAGGGAAGTTATCGAGAAAGGCGATGTTGAATTGAAATATGTACCAACTAACGATATGATAGCTGATATGTTAAAAAAGAAATTGTCAAAACTGAAACATGAGAAGTTAATTAAGCTTATGAATATCATATGAATTGTTTTATTTTGAAATGAAATGAAAATGGCAAAATTGAGGAGAGGTGTTGAAATTAGGTACAATATTACCATTTATAACATAATGTTAACTTTAATGTTAAGAGAACTGAGAGACAGATAGTAAAGCGTTATGTTAGACAAGAGCGGAGTCGAAGCAATAAAGCGAACGCGAGCGGATCGCCGCGCAGAGTCGCGAACAATAAATAATACTAAACCTTAAATCAAATGCTTCATTTTTTATTTCACTTCTACGCCGGCGGGATTCTCCCCTCATTATATACAATTACCTTTAAAAAATAATTTTACTATCAAATTTCTTTTAACTAAAATATTTGTACAAGACGTGGAGAATAATGAAAATAAAGCTATGATAATAGAAGAAACACATAGTCGAGCTCATAGGGGACGAAAATTACAAACAAATTAATAGATTATATTATTGGACAAATTTATTTATCAAATTAAAGGAATACATAAAAATTTTACAATTCGCAACGAAAATAAATATAACAGGCATCCAATTAAAATTCCTTTTAAAGAAGCTCCTATTCCAACTAAAGAAGGAGAAAATTTACACATCGATATTTATTACGCGCAAAATCTTATTTTCTTAACTTGTATTGACGCGAATTCAAAATGCCTAGAAGTAAAAGAAATTCAAAATAAACTAAATATAGAGAAAAAAGTAATGGAATTTAAAAGTATTATATACTTGTAGCGCTAGGATAATAAATAAATAAATCTAATCTAATCTAATCTAATTACTTCAACAATTTCCCCACGGCAAAGTAATTATGACCGTAATGAGCCGAGCTTTACCTCTGCTCAATTTGAGTCCTTTGCACAAAGATGTGGGCTAACTCTACATTTCGCAGGCCCCAGACACAGTACCTCGAACGGACAAGTTGAAAGGGCACATTCAACATTGACGGAATTAGCTCATTTCATAAAAGAAGAATTTAATCTCTTTGGCTATTCTGAAATAATTATTAGAGCCGCAAGATAATTCAATCAGAGCTTTTATTCTACAACAAACCAAAAACGTTTTTAGATTCTCTATAATAAAATTGAACACGAAAACATTTCAAAAATTCTACAGAACACTCAAGAAAAATGTTAGAAACACATAATGAAGGTCGTAAGTAAAAAGAATATCTTGTAGGACAAGTTGTTTATGAAAAGAAACTTGGAGAAAGAAATAAGCTAAAAACAAGATATAAATAACAGGTTGTTAAAGAAAATTTACCCAAAAAAATAATAATTAATAGTAGAAACAGAACTATTCACAGAGACAATATTAAATTTTAACAAATATTATATTTCTTTTAAAATTACAGAAAATGCATTTCTTATTACTTCTAACTCCGTTCGTAATGATAGCCACTTTAGAAATAATAGATTACTCAAATCACGAATTTTTCCTGTTTAGGGACAAAAAGGATGTTCTTACTTATGAATCATATGCCGACTTATGCCATGTAACTAATTTAAGTTTTCATAAAGAAACAATAAACCTAGAATCAGGATATTTAAAACAGGATACAAATAAAAGGTCACAATGGGAAATTACTTACGAATTACAAATAATCGAATTAATTTTGTCACAGCTGATAGATCAAAAAGGGAAATAAATGAGTTAGGCACTATTAGCTAGAACTGCGGATCACGATGATTTCATTAAAATACAGAATAAAATAATTGACTTAATTGCAAACAATAACAAACAATTTATTATTAATTCCAAATAGCTTAACGAGATAAAATCCGATAATTTTAAAAACATTTTTATGGATCAAGAATTGCCGTTACGAAAACATCGCTTACAATTATTAAACTTTCGACTTGCAAAACATTATTGATAATATTACACTGGCAAAAATTAATGTATTCAACACAAAAAAAGGTAAATAATGAAGACATTAAAGAACTATTAAATCACCAACAAAGGTCTGTAATTATTGCCGATTTAATGGATATTTCCGTATTCAAAGTTGTACTACATAAAGAACTCCTTATTATTTATATAAAATATCCCGTAATAACAAACAAATGTGAAATTTATTATGCCCGATCCATTTAACAAAATGATTGTAAATTACTAATAAGTAATCAGGTCGCAAAATGCGAAAATACTTTTTATGAAATATCTAATTTTAAGAACGAACTTTTCAATAAATATTGTATTATAAGTAAGGATAAAACATAAAATAACATTCAACGGCACAACTTAAATAAATAATATTTCATACACCATTTATACTTAAATACATAACCACTAACCACTTTAGGATCTGGAAATATCAGAATATATAAAATCCAATAATTCAGAACTTACTCTTGACAACAATAATATCTTAAACTCTTTTATTGAAATTTACAATTGGAAAATATCAATTCCATTTATATTATTAATTTTAATTATTTTGTATTTGATTACTACATTAACAATAAAATTAAGATATTTTATATTTGTAACCAAACAAAAACGGCCAGAACTAGAAAAACCAAATACTGAGGAAGAATTTTTAACAGAATCAAGAGGACGTTTAAAGGAAATTCATAATGAAGCGGGACGCGTCATTTTAGAAGGGAGAGAGTTATCCAACCCGTAAACATAGCAATCTACCCCAGTTTATAAACAAATTTCAAATTCCAATCTCGGCGGCATTTCCTTTGTCTTTATTTTTGTCACTGCCTTTGCCAGCGCCTAGCTACCCGCTTAAATAAACAACCAAACATAAAGTAATCACAGCTTTTATAATGAATTTTGGGTTTGAATGTAGTACGGCTGTTGCTGGTATTCGGTTACAGCCTCGGCTGGAGACGGCATCGAGGTTTCGTGCACTATGCTCGAGATGGTAGTGATCACTCGTTCCTCTATACCCTCCCTACCTTTGGAAATGTGTGGAACCTGGCGTACATTTCCCCTAATTTAAATGAATTCACTGCATTAATCTTGATATTTCATTGGCATTATGTAGTAGGGCAAAAGTATTATTTTTTTACAAAATCAGTTTATCAAATTAAATCATAATATAGCTCAAACATGACCAAAGATTTCCATATTAATCTTATTTCGTTCCCTAAGCATATTCTTAATCTTTTAATTATATTTTGTTCTTCAGCATATGGGTACTTTTTATTGTTTTATTCGCATTGTGTTCAAAAGAAAGATTTTCAATATCTATTATTTAATTTTTTTTTCTGGTTTCTCTACAGATTCCAGAAATTTTTCCAAGTTACCTTACTATTTATTTTGAATCACCTAAATTTATTTAATTAATTGTTACCACATTGTTTTCGCCAGAAGATCGTTGGGCCCAATTAACTGCTACATGGCTGTAAATTAAGGTTTAATCGAGTATTGATACGTATGTATGTTTATAGGGGTAGGTGTATGTGCATTTTTAGGAAATAGTAAATTAATATTTAAGAACTTAGTAATCAAGTATGGGTATTGGTGCCATTGCTAGAGTAAAACAAGAATGCTATATATAGGTATTTAATTGTAATTACTCATCATCCTTAGTTAATCATCAATTAAAGGAAACTTCCATTAATTTATTTCTTCAATTGCTCGAATTCAATGATCGTTTACAACTTCAACTACTTTCAATCTCTAGTTTCAATTATCACTTTACAATTTTCAATTAAATTTTTGTGGTTAAATTTCCATTCCTTTTCAATGCTATTTCGATTTAATTATTCTAATTACTGCAAGGGTATTTAAACTTCGGCATGCCGAAGTTAGCTTCCTTTCTTGTTTTCTAATTCACAGGCCACTACACTTCCGCCTGGGAACCAAACCATGGTCAGCTTACTGCGCTTCAATTTCACAATGCAGTGAAATAATTTCAGCATAAAGATTTTCTTTTAAACATAATTGAAAATTCAAGAAGCTCCCAAAGAAAAGCTTCTGGCCGAGGTTGATTGGATTAGGATTAAGAATTATAAGATCAAAATGATTCGGCACAAGATCGAGAACGGTTAACCAAAAACCTGAAGCTAGAAATAAGTGACTTGTAATATTGTTTAAAGTAAAAAAAAGTTTATCACCAATAAAAAGATTCAAATATTAAAAAAATTAAATAGCAACAATCTTAATTTGCACATCTCTTATCGAGCATTTAAATTAAATACAATTTGTATTTTCAAAACTTGCAGAAGCCAATTTAAAATTGCAGTTAAATAAATGCGAATTTTGTAAAAAAAAGAAGCTAGTTTTCTTGGTCATATCGTTACTCCTAACGGCATAAAACCAAACCCTCTGAAAGTTAAAGATTCGTACCCAATTCCGACAAAAGCAAAAGAGATCAGAGCTTTCCTTGGACTAACCGGTTATTACGCATACATAGCAAAACAAAAGACAAAATGTTTAAAAAAAGGAACAACAAGAAAGGAAGCTAACTTCGTCATGCCGAAGTTTAAATACCCTTGCAGTAAGTAGAAGAAGAAAATAAAAAATGTTCTGACTTTCTCGCTTTCTCGGGTACTGTCATAAAATAAATGCTGGCAAAAATGTTGCAAGCAACAAAGCCAAACAGATATATATATTCCCATGGCAGCTATATGATATAGTGGTCCGATTTTGATAAAATTAAACCCGAAATTCTGAAATAATACAAAATCGATATGTCTCAAATTTTATGAAAATATGTGGAAAATTGGCTTAGTTAGATTTTTTTCTCAAAATTTTCCGATCGGTCTTATGACAGCTATATGATATAGTTGTCCGATTTTGATAAAATTAAAATCGAAATTCTAAAATATTACCAAATGGTCAGATCTTAAATTGTATGCAAATATATTAAAAATTTCTTAAGTTATAATTCTTTTCATTATAATTTAACGATCGTTCCCATGGCAGCTATTTGATATAGTCGTCCGATCCGGCCGGTTCAGACTTATATAGTAGTGAGAGCATATAGAAGACTATCTGCAAAGTTTCATTCAGATAGCTTTAAAACTGAGGGACTAGTTTGCGTAGAAACGGACGGGCAGACGGACAGACGGACAGTGGGACAGACGGACATGGCTAGATCGACTCGGCTGTTGATGCTGATCAAGAATATATATACTTTATAGGGTCGGAAATGTCTCCTTCACTGCGATGCAAACTTCTGAATAAAATTATAATACCCTGCATGGTATTCGACGTACAATATCTTGACTACATAGAAGCATTCAAAATACTAAAAAAAAAAAATTTTAAACATAGTTTTGTGTTATTTTTAATTAGATAAACAATCTCTACTAGGTCACTTCAAAAGTTCATTAACTTTTGTCAATTTTGTAACACTGTGTAATTAAATCGAAATAGCATTGAAAAGGAATTGAAATTGAATCACAAAAATTGATTGAATCGAAAATTGAAAAGTGATAATTAAAACAAGAAAGGAAGCTAACTTCGGCGTTCCGAAGTTTAAATACCCTTGCAGAAGAAGAAGAAGATGAAGAAGAAGAAAAATGTTCTGACTTGTTGCTTTTTCGGGTACTGTCATTAAATAAATGTTGCCAATGCAGAATGTTGCTGGCGAAAAATGTTGCAAGCAACAAAGGCAAACAGATATATATATTCCTATGGCAGCTATATGATAAGTGGTCCGATTTTGATAAAATTAAAATCGAAATTCTGAAATAATAAAAAATGGCCATGTCTTAAATTTTATGAAAATATGCGGAAAATTTGCTTAGTTAGATTTTTTTCTCAAAATTTTCCGATCGGTTCTATGGCAGCTATATGATATAGTTGTCCGATTTTGATAAAATTAAAACCGAAATTCTAAAATAATACCAAATGGTCAGATCTAAAATTTTATGCAAATATCTTAAAATTTGGCTAAGTTATAATTTTTTTCATTAAAATTTACCGATCGTTCCTATGGCAGCTATATGATATAGTCGTCCGATCCGGCTTGTTCCGACTTATATAGTAGTGAGAGCATATAGAAGACTATATGCAAAGTTTCATTCAGATAGCTTCAAAACGGAGGGACTAGTTTGCGTAGAAACGGACGGACGGATAGACGGACAGACGGACAGACGGACAGACGGACAGACGGACATGGCTAGATCAACTCGGCTGTTGATGCTGATCAAGAACATATATATTTTATAGGGTCGGAAATTTCTCCTTCACTGCGTTGCAAACTTCTGACTAAAATTATAATACTCTGCAAGGGTATAACTAGAGATTGAAATTAGTTGAAGATGTGTAATTGAATTATTATTGTATTCGAGCAATTGAAGACAAATAATAAACGGAAGTTTTCTTTAATTGATGATTAACTTAGGATGATGAGGAATTACAATTAAATAAATAAATATATAGCATTCTTGCTTTACTCTAGCAATGACACCAATACCCTTACTTGATTACTAAGTTCTTAAATATTAATTTACTATTTCCTAAATATGCACATACATAAAAAAAACGCTGTTTTTTCAAATTGGTCAAAAACTTTTCTAGTAGGAATTTTTCAAAGCGAAAAGGTACCGAGAAATTGTTTTTTAAATTTCAAACATAGTTTACTGTCATATTCCATTAGATAAACAATCTGCACTAGGTCACTTCAAAAATTCAGAATCACTGTTACACTGTGTAATTAGAGAACCAATTCTCCAACTTCCTGATTTTGAAAAAAAATTTACTTTAACCACAGATACAAGTAATTTAGCCCTTGGGGCAGTACTTCCTCAAAATGGTCATCCTATATCCCTTATTAGCAGAACACTTAATGAACATGAAATAAATTACAGTGCTATCGAAAAGGAATTACTTCCCATAGCTTGGGCCACTAAAACTTTTCGACAATATTTACTAGGACGACACTTTCTTATTGCTAGTGACCACCAACCTCTTAGAAGGCTACACACCTTAAAGGAACCGAATGCGAAGTTAGAAAGATGGAGAGCTAAATTAAACGAATACCAATTTAATATTGATTATAGGAGAAGGAAAATTCAGTTGCTGAAGCATTATAAAGAATTCAAATTGAAGAAAATCATCATAGTGAAGTAACTCAACATAGTGAAAAGAAAACAATAGTAATCTCATTCATTTAACAGAAAAACCAATAAATTATTTAAAAAAACAAATCATTTTTATTAAGTCCGATAAAAATAAAATAGAGCATTCAACAATATTCGGTAACCCCATTACCACAATTCTATATGATGTAATGACATTCGAAAAAGCCAAACAAATTTTAAATGATAATTTTATTCATAGAAACATAACCATTTATATTGAGAGCGATGTATATTTTGAAATTATCCAAAGAGCACACAGAGAAATTATTAATACCACCTACACAAAAGTAATTCGAAGTCCTTTCCAGCTAAAAAATGTTGGTTCATACGCCAAATTTAAAGAAATCATACTTTAATCACATGAAAAACTTTTACATCCAGGTATACAGAAAATTACAATAATCTTTAAAGAAAATCACTTCTTTCCAAATAGTCAACTACTAATTCAGAATATAATAAGCAAATGCAACATATGCAATTTGGCTATAACAGAACATAGAAACACTAAAATACCTTTTAAAATCACACCTAATCCCGAACATTGTCGAGACAAATTTATGGTAGATATTTATTCATCTGAGGGTAAACATTGCATCAGTTGCATTGATATTTATTCTAATTTCGCTACACTTGAGCAAATTAAAATATAGGACTTAATAGAATGCAGGAACGCATTATTGCGCATTTTTAAAAAAATTTAGGTAAACCCAAGTTACTAAAGGCAGGCAGAGACGGAGCATCATTATTAACAAACATATAAGTTTATTTGATCGTTCAATTGATTACACGCTTTTTCCAGCGCCCCAAATATATAAGTTGTTTCGATCCTTTCAACTTATCCAGCGTCCCCATATTTGTGCAAGTAGACAGACTGTTTCGTTTATTTACAGTTTTGGGCTCCAACAAGAGCTTAGTATGCCAATTTGCCAATGGGCCTTCCGTTTGACTGTCTATAAAGCGTCTCACCGAGTTAGAGCCAAGAGCGAGTCATTCATCTGATGATAAAGAAGTAAAATTAAGCAAGATAGAAAAAATCCTTTACACATACAACCATAAAATTAAACATGACACAACTGGACAAGCACATGCTCAAATTTTCTTATACGCTGGTCATCCAATATTAGACACTCAAAAAATTAAAAAACAAAAATAGATAAAATAAATTAAGATCGACAGGTGTTCGTAGGGGGGTGGCTTCTTGGTCCGAAGGATGATATTTTGAAGTGTAGACGCACCAGAATTCGGAATTCCCACGACGCGGTCGAAAACAAATAAAAAAAAAGTTGGCACGGGGGCGTCGGGGAATTCAAATGCGCTTTATTACTTCAGTTTTGATACTAACTACTAAGCTTAAACCTAGAGCCTCGCTAAAGCGAGCACAGGGAGATCGCTGGCGGCCGACCGCGGAGTTCGGTTGCGAACCCGAGCTCGAGCTCCGGAGCGCGCTAGCATTGGGAAGAGCAGCCCGTGAACAGAAAGAGGGGCGAGCGCGGACAAGAGCGAAAGCTCTGTGCGCGGAGGCGGCACAGTAGCCCCAACATAAACATTCCGCTCCCCCTTGCAACATGGTCATCCTTAAGGCTGGTGGCAGGCTCCCGACACGACCCATCCAAAAACGGTATCCTGGGCCACCTGAAGCCCGGTTGCATCACTCGTGAATACATGTCCCCACCCAGAACCACGGATATTGTCTCGGGTAGGTAGAAGCGCTCGTCGGCCAGTGTGACGTTATCGAAATGGGCCCGCACCGTCTCGCTCAGTTCCCGGACTGGGGTGCGAATGCGCACGTGAGGCTCGACCTTGAACACGAGATCAAACCGGACACTGCTGTCACGCTTTGAGCTCACGGTGGCCGAGCAGATTAGCTCGTCTCCAACTCTAGTATTTGGCAATCGAAAACAGGATGCCAGCGACGCGTCAATACAGCTCGTAGGCGTGCACGGGTCGATGAGTGCCGCCGTGTCGAAACCCTGAGTCCCGGTATCGATCCGCACCAGAGCAGTCGGGAGAAGATTGATGCTGTGCCGCTGCAACAACGATGACAGCGACGGAGCGGCGACCACGTTCTGCGGGTTAGTCGGACGGAGCGGCTGATGAGCACCGCGAAGCGGCAGACGAGGGACGAGGAGCTGAAGAACGCCCCGGAGCGGCGGATGAGGGCCGAAGAGCGGCTGAAGAGTTCCAGGGGGTGTGGTTCCGCGAGCGGCGTGCCTCCGGCGCTGAGCCAACGGCTGCTCGAAGGGGTGCAGCAGCGTATGGTGGTCCTGGACGCATGTTTTGCAGCACTCCCCCCGCCGACACGCTCCATCGGAGTGCTCGTGCGCCAAACAGCTGGGGCAATACCGGTTGGCAAGGACACCCCGTAGCCGTTTCGACGGCACTTCCGTAACGGGTGGATCCCACTGCAGTCTCGGCAACGGTAGGAGTTGGTACCTCGAGTACATCTGCTTTCCAGTGCAATGACGCTGCGTGGACGTGGAGACATCTTGCTTGATATGACTGGTGAAATAGTACGGAGAGAAAAGTGGTAGTCGGTACTGGTAAAACACTACGAATTGGACTAGCTACAAGACAACACAGTGACGTGGAACATTGGAGTGGACGGGCGACTGGTTATTGAGGGCAGGCGACTGGTTCCATCGGAAGAAAAACGACCTTTGCTATAGGGCGTTTAATGAGTCCCCGCGCAGTGCAGACGTCGACCACACGGACATAGCCAACGGATCCTGGAAACACCGCATCAATTCGGCCTAATCGCCACTCATTGGACGGAAGGCTGTCTTCCTTGACAACCACCATGTCTCCGACACAGAGATCTCTAGCTGGGGCTCGCCACTTGTTTCGCTTATGGAGTTCCTTGAGGTACTCTTCCTTCCATCGCAGACGAAATTGCTGTAAGAGAGCCTTCAGGTGCTGCCAGCGGTTTACTATTGACGTTGTTCCCCCTTTATCTCGGGTTCAACCATTGCAAGGAGGGGCCCTCCAACAAAAAAGTGTCCCGGCGTAAGTGCTAACAGGTCCGAGGGATCTTCGGACATTGGCGCGAGCGGCCGCGAATTCAAGCACGCTTCGATCCTAGCCAGAAGCGTGGACAGCTCTTCGAATGTGTACTTACGTGTGGCAGTAGACTTATAGATCAGAGTCTTGAAGCTTTTGACGCCCGCCTCCCACAAGCCACCCATGTGGAGGGCTCCCGGAGGAAAGAATTCCCAGAGATGCTGCTGGTAACAATAGGCACCCGTCACGGCCCCTTTAAGAGCTTAAAGGAAATCGCGGGAGAGTAGGGCCGCCGCACCCACAAAAGTCTTTCCATTGTCCGACTGATCTTGCCGGGGGCATCCTCTTCGAGACACGAACCAGGCGAACGCGGTGAGAAGCTTTTAAGTCGTAAGGTCGGATGTCATCTCTAAGTGGATGGCCTTGCTGGAGAAGCACACAACTACCAACACATACCCTTTGGTAATAAGACAGGCTCTTCCCGTGTAATTTTTGATGAAGAAGGGACCGGCATAGTCCATACCGGTATATGTAAAAGGACGCGAGAAGGAAGTCCGTTCTTTAGGTAACTGTCCCATGAGTTGGATTTGCAACTTCTTTTTGTGGATGACGCATACCTTACACGAATGGATAACAGATTTGACCAAATTCCTCACTTTCGGGATCCAGAATTTGGAACGGATCAGTCGGATCATCAGCTGATTACCGCCGTGTAGAGTTATGCGATGCGTAAACTGGACTAGGAGTCTGGAAAAACGACAGTTGTACGGAAGGATTACCGGGTGCCGTTCGTCATACTGGAGAAGCTCGGAGGCTGTAGCCCGGCCGCACGCTCTCATGCGGCCTTGCGAATCAAGGAACGGGTTCAGATTTTGAATCGGACTGGATGCTGGCACTGGCCTCTTTTGGCTTAAGCAGTCGAGCTCAAGGGTAAAGTGTAGGCGCTGTGGGACGGAAATTAGGAGACATTCGGCCGACGCAATTTCAGTAGATGTCAAGTGGCTGTCAAACGAAGACTCGGTCTTTCGTGAGCGCTGGATGAAGCGGCGGACATAAGCGAGGACTCGCAACGCCTTGTCGAAGGTGGAAAAGCTCTCAAGAATATCCTCCGTCGGGCCCTTCGCAATATGAACCTTGACTGCCCGCTTTTCGAGGTCCGTCTCGGGGGAATCATCGCCCTGAATGGGCCACTCACACCGCGGCCCCCGCAGCCAGGCAGGACCATGCCACCACAGCTGGCTATCCGAGAGGTCTTGAAGCGCTACCCCCCGGCTAGCGAGATTTGCCGGATTGTGCTCAGAGCGGACATGCGCCCATTTCTCCACCTTGGTGAATTGAGTGATCTTAGTCACCCGGTTTGCCACGAACGTTGTCCAATGGCATGCCGGCCTTTGCAACCAGGCGAGAACAATTGTTGAGTCCGTCCAACAGTGTAGGGCGGACGCGGGGCCGGGCATCTTTGGCAGGATGGCGCTGGGCATCTCGGACAAGAGAACTGCTTCGCACAACTCCAGCCGCGGGAGAAACACCGTCTTCATGCGTCTTTGCGGTTAGTAAGTTCACCGCCACCGTGGACCCGACTTCAACTCGGACGTAAATGACGGCGCCATACGCCCTTTGCGAGGCATTACAGAACCCACGATGTTCTACCTTCAGGTGTGGTCGGAAAGCGACCCAGCGGGGCATGCGAATCTGATCGAGTGCCGCGTAATTGTTGAGAAAGTCAACCCATCCTTTGCAGAAATCTTGAGGGAGGACATCGTCCCAGCCTAGATCCTGGAGCCAAATTTCCTGCATACAAATTTTGGCCCGGACAATGAATGGGGCTAGCTAGCCGGCCGGATCGAACAACTTGGCAATTTGGGAAAGAGCCTGACGCTTCGAAAATGACGATCCCGAAATCAATTTTGGCGGAATGAAGAAGAACTCGTCAGATGTCGCCTTCCACCGCACGCCGAGTGTTTTTGCAGCGCTTTCAGCATCGATTTCAAGGAAATCAACCCAAAGGAGGTGGTCACTCTGGATATTGGACAAGATTGCCTTGCTATTGGATGTCCATTTCCTTAAAGGAAAACCCGCTGAACTTAAGGCCCTGTCTAACTCGCGAATTGCCAGCTGAGCCCTGCCTTTGGAGTCGGCTCCAGCTAGAACGTCGTCCACGTACATGTAGTTCCGAATAATGTTACTCGCCTGTGGATACTTTATCTCTTCGTCGTCTGCGAGTTGCTGCAGAACTCGGATTGCCAGGAAAGGAGCGCAGTTGACTCCGAAGGTAACAGTTTTGAGCTCGTAATCTCTGATTTCTCCCTCCGAACCTCGAAACAGGATGCGTTGGAACGGAGTATGGCTGGGATCAACCCAAATTTGCCGATACATCTTCTCAATGTACGCGTTAAAAACGTACCGAAAGTAACGCCACTTGAGTATCTGGATTGTTAAATCGGACTGGAGGACGGGACCTGAGTGAAGGACGCATTAAGGCTGGTTCCGTTTCTCGGACGGGTTGGACGCGTTGAAAACGACTCGAACTTTGGTAATTGTGCTCTCGGGCTTGAGCACTGCGTGATGTGGGAGGTAGTAATTGGTGGCTTGATTCTTAGAAGAGTCCTCTGTCATGTGGCCTAGATCAAGGTACTCTTGGATGACGACCTCATACCGTGCCTTGAGTAAAGGGTCATTCTTTAAGCGTTGTTCGTTCCTCAGGAACTGAGCCAACGCGAAGGCCCTGGAATACGCCAATCCGGCACCAACGTGATCAGGGTCGCGGAAGGGTAGCGTCACCACGTATTTCCCACTGTTGTCTCTTTTTGTCAGTTGTTAGGTTTGCCGGAACTTCCTCCACCTCCCAGAATTTGGAAAGGAGTTTGTCCAGCGATGCATCGGTCGAACAGGAGACTTGCGTTGAGAAAGCGGAGATGCTGCGGGGAGCTGCTGCAGACACGGGCCCAGTAAGCACCCAGCCGAAGATAGTCTCCTGTCCGAGAAGCGAGCCGCAAATGTTGGGCTTAGAGCTACCGAGAAGGACAGAAGGAAGGATGTCAGCTCCGATCAAAACATCAATTTGAGAGCTTTCGAAGAACTTAGGATCCGCTAAGGGAAGGTCAGGAAGATCCCTAAGAAGATCTCGTCAGACCGGATATGAGGGCGGATTTCCGGCCAGCTGGGGAAGAACGTAGGCTGTAGTCTCTAACTGCAGCCCGGGTCTGGAAGGGGACCGAATCGAAAAGTGACAGAGCTTCTTGGACTGAGCGGCCACTGTCTGATTAAGGCCAGAGACTTGGGCTTGAATAGTCCTGAACGGAAGTTTCACAAGGTTGAAGGTCGCCTCAGAACCGGAATCGATCAGCGCTCGCGCTTGAAAATAGCAGCCTAGATGACATATCTTAATGATGGCTGTGCCCAGTAGGACGGCTCTTGTGCCGGACGCGAAGCTCACCTGCACATCTGATGGATCGTCGGAGGCTGCAGCACCTGCCGGAGTAGGAGCAGAGCATGGCCTTGATGGAGCCCCTTGGCTGGTACTGCTCGCAAACGGACTACCGCGATGTAATAGCGAATGATGCCGGCTATGACACGTAAAACAGCGATGATGACTCCCTCTGCTGATGGCCTCGGGCAAAACAGTTCAGACAGAGCTGCTTTCTCTTGATGTAGTCGGACCTACCATAAACGTCCATCTCTAGAAACCGTGGGCATAGACGCACAGGATGGTTCTCTCTAGAGCACAAGTCACACCCTTTTGGTGCTGGAGCCACCCTGGCTTCGTACGCGTTAAGCCTGCGTGCCGGCCCGTTGGTGGTTGACGGCTTCGGTGGAACATCGTCAATGGCTTCCAGTGCGCGATGGCGCTCCGTTAGAAAGGCATCAAGCTCTTTCCAGGTCGGAATCGCGGCCTTGTTGTGAAGGGAGTGCTCCCACATGGAGCGTGTGAACTTGGGCAGCTTAGCGGAAATCATAAACACAAGAATGGAATCCCACGCCTCTATTTGAATGGCGGACATCTCTAAGGCTGTTAGACAACTTTGGAGGGTGCCTTGCAGCTCCCTTAAGGCACTTCCGGACTCTTGAGGGATAGCCTGAATATTAAAAAGGATTTTCAACTGGCTATTCACTAGCAGCCTCCTATTCTCAAAGCGCTCCGTTAGGCTTCGCCACGCTGAGACAAACCCCTCATTGGTTAGGGGCACCCTGGACACAATGGAGTACATCGCCACTAGTCTTGGAAAGTAGGTGAAACAATCTCTCCAACGGCGTGAGGCGCGAATTATTGATGTAAATTGCCGTGAACAAATCCCTAAACGTGGGCCAGCGAAGATAGTCGCCTGTGAGGACCTCAGTGCCGACGGGTTGTAGCCGACAACCCGTAGACGGGGGTGCGGACGCACTGACGGAAACCTGAGTGGATTGGGACTCAGCCTGCTTTATTATGTCCTGAAGATGGACAACGCTCCTTGAATAAACGGAGTAGCAGTACCTGTACTTTGCCTCCAGTTCAGTTGCGGCGGTCGTACTGTCAGCGGTCTCGGAAATAAGGTCGGAGCAGCTTTCGTAGCTTTTTTCCACTTTCTCCCACAGGGCACGAATTTGGTCCCGATGGACTTGGCACATGGACGGGGACAGATTTTCAGCCTCTGAGGTGCCCAGCGTGTGGATGTTAGCCTCAAAGTGGCTCACACGGTCCGTTGTGGCAATAAATTTCCTCATGGCTTCATCGACGGCGGAGTGAGCCACTTTTGTAGATGACCGAGTGAGCCTTGACGAATGACATGGGCTGATATCTACGGATTTCTCGCTATTCGCCCTGTGTCGGCCAACTGTGGACGTTGATTTCGGCTGAGAGAACCGGGGAGATGCGGACTTGGATCTATCTAATCGGATTAATGGAATCGCATGTGGTTTCTTATCCTCTCCCATTGGCATAATCTAACTCGGACTGCGCGGCTGACCAGAGAGCGTTGACTAAGTTGACAAAAAACGAAGACTAATGAACGCGGTCACACTGGACCCGATCAAATCAGGAAATCACTAGTTCCAAAAGGAGAAGTTGGCACGAATTGCGGCACAAATTAACTTAAACCCACAATTTGAAAAAACGACGACCGTGGATGAGCGAAAGCGAGTGGAAAAAAGGAGCGGTTTAAACACCGGGAAGTTAGCGAAATCCTGGGAAATTCGAACAACCACGCTAGAGTATGGTCACTCTGCACGTAGGCGGCATCCGTTGCGTAGCGTTAGTAAACAAGAAAATTAATCCGAGACGAATCTGGAAGTATGCGACAAGGTGAAGATTTGCAGCAGGAAAAACACCGGAATATCTCTTGCTACGTATTAAAAAACACAAAACTAATAAATTGTTTGTGTATATATAAAATATGGCATTTGGATGCCGGAATTTGGCTCTTTATTTATTAAACTTGTAAATGATTTAAGTTAATTAATAATTTAATCAAATTAATAATTTAGAAAAAATATAATTTTAATAATAAAATAATAATCTAAAATAAAATTATTAATTTATTTATTTAAATAATTAATTTACTATATATATATTTTTGAAGTTTTATTTATTCGTCTTCAAAGAATCAATGTTGGGACACTGTGCAGCCAAATGTAAAGCTCTATATGAATGTATGTACGTATGTATGTAAGGGCAGCAGAAAGCAAATGCACAGCCGCTGCTGACGCTAAGTAAGAATATAGATGTATGTATGTTTGAATTCGTGCAGACAATTAAGAACAGTATGCGTTTTATTTTTAACTTTTCGTTATTTTATTTTTTATTAGCTTGGAATACAATTTGTATATGATTTAATTTATGGAGAAAATTTGTACCGGAGCGTATGTGTGAGAATGTGTATGGACAGTGAAGAATTTTCAGTGGACTGTATTTATTTTAAATGTGTATGTATATGTATGTAGATTATAAGTAATTCCCGCGGAGTCGAAAATATCTACATAGGAATGCACTGATGTTCACCCATTATAATGTTGATGTACGCGAATGTATGTACAGGCAGTGGACAGTGAAAAGACGGACTAAGGAAGAGGGCGGCGAGAGAAAGCGGAGACGGCGTTGGAAAATTTACATATGCATTAACATATATATTACTTACTTAAAATTGCCGTGAAGTCGGAAACTCGAATTTTGAGTTGGCCAGGAAATAAAAAAAATCTTGCAGCAGTCTGAGCGAAATTGGATGTTTGAGCAGCAGCTCAAGACCGGCAATTTGGGACTAAGGGAGGAGTCTCGTACTTATCTTATTTTTTTCCAGAAAATGAAGCCACCGGAGCTGCTAGTGTTTGCGCTATCCGGCTCGAAGGACCAATGTTCGTAGGGGGGTGGCTTCTTGGTCCGAAAGATGATATATTGAAGTGTAGCCGCTCCAGAATTCGTAATTCCCAAAAAAAAGTTGGCACGGGGGCGTCGGGGAATTCAAATGCGCTTTATTACTTCAGTGTTGATACTAACTACTAAGCTTAAACCAAGAGCCTCGCTAAAGCGAGCACAGGGAGATCGCTGGCGCCCGCTCCGGAGCGCGCGAGCATTGGGAAGAGCAGCGCGTGAGCAGAAAGAGGGTCGAGCGCGGACAAGAGCGAAAGCTCTGTGCGCGGAGGCGGCACAGTAGCCCCTCACATAAACAACAGGAATTTAATATTGACACTAAATACAGAAAAGGTCCATTTAAAAAGGGTATATATCTATTTCATTTCGTCATTAAGATGCTTAATTGCATTTAATAACGTAATCCATGTGCGATCTTTTATCTTATGTACGCATGCGTATTATTAATTGTGGTGAGATACATTACAACTTTTTGAGGATACCAATGTATGTATAATCTCATTATATTTTGTTGGGGTTTCTGTGATATTTAACTTATACTTAACAGGGTTTCTAACAAACTTAGCCAAATTTCATATTTTACAATTATTTATGTAGTTTTGAATTTGATGTTTTATTTTGGATAGTAATATTTACGTTTTATTTCTAAGAATATCTCTTTTATTCCTCTGTGATTATTTTCTAAGTGTTGATATTCAATTATTTTTAGAATCTCTTCGATATGATTTATGTCCTTTAATAGTAAGCATGTTTTTAATATTTTTAAATTCTTATTGTTAACAAAGTATTGTATAGACAATATGAAACTTATTAAATAGGTAATCATTTCTACAATACACAGCTATTAAGCCTTTTTCTGGGAAAATTTCTCTTATAAATTTTAACATAGTTTCCTCATTACCATTCGTTTTAATTATATGACTAATTTTATTTTTATACAAAATTTTAGTCGTGTGAGATTCGGCAATTGATTTTTTAATAACCATTTGTGTTTTGTATACATTTAATGAACATTTTGTTTAATAAAATCGGGATCATCTGCTTCTGCAATTCATCATCTTGGCTATTAAACAAATAGAGCAATTCCCCCGAAAAGTCTTCCAGTTTATTAATTTTAACCCTATGAGCCTTTATCGAGTTCAAGTATGAAAATATATGAGTCTTCAAGGTTTAACGTTTTTTCTTCGTTGGTAAGGGTATCTTTGCTTTTTTCTACAATTCTACTTAACCCATAAGCTAAACAATTTTCTTTGCATTTTATAAACTCAATATTAAAATCAAATTCATTTAATGGGATTTTCCATCTTTGCAATTTTAGATTTGGTTCTTTAAGATTTTTTATTGTAAATTTTCGTCCGTATAAATAGAGTTTGAAATAGTGTGTGGCCCAGTGGATTGCTAATAACTCATTTTCAATGGTTTTATAATTTAATTCACTGTCCTTTAGGACGCGTCTGGCGTATTAAATAACTCTATTCTCCTGTATAAGCACAGCTCCTAAAGCATAACTGCTAGCATCGGTATTAAGTGTAAATTTTTGGTTGAAATTTGGATACACAACCACTGGTTCGTTTTTTTTATTAATTTTTCAACTTACTAAACGATTAAATGTATTCTACGTCATTAGTATTTACTTTAGAATTACTCTTTAAGTATTTATTTATGTTTTTATTTACACTTTTGGGTGATCTTTTATATATCTTCTTAGATAATTGGTCATACCTAAGAAGCTTTGTATTTGTTTTTGATATGTTGGTAGCTGAATTCGATCTATAATGCTGAATGGGAAATCTATCTTCAATGGTTTTATTATTGAGTTTCTTATAATCAACAACTAAACGCCATTATTGCTGATTAGATCCGTCGAATTTCTTTTGAACGACCAGCATTAGGCTGTTATATGGACTAATTTAATGTCGGATGACATGTCCTGAATCTGTTTATTTATTTCTGCTTTGTGAATTTTAGCATATCTATAGGCCCTTGAATAAACGGATTTCTCGTTCCGTGTTGGAATTTTATTTTTTATTTCATGTATAAATGATAAATCTTGTCCGTCGTTATTCATTAAGAACTGAACTTAATAAATTTTTTGATTTGAAATCAAGTGATTTGTGCGAATCGATTTACTTAAGTCAATTTCGGGTAAAGATTTCGGTAAAGAGTAGTTCAAATAAAGTTTAAGTACTGTGCCATTCAGCTGTAATTCTTTTTTGGAATAACTTTCACTTGCTTTTAAATCATTTAATATATTTTCGCCTATTAAACCAAACCGTCAAAATTTGAGTGAAATTCTTACTCAAGAAATTCACAAAAGTAATTCTCCATATTGAACTCGTTAATACATGGAAATCCGCACAATGTAATTATTTTAATTATATTTCCCATAGCTTTGACACTAACATCTACTTTTGTTTTCCAATTCGAGCGGCATAGATTTGTATTTATTATAATAAATTCTCCCCCCGTATCTATTATGAATAAGAGTGTTATGTGGGGTAACTGTTTAAGGCGTCTGTCAGAAAATTTACATCGGAGTGCCCAATCTCCATTGGTTGAGCAAGTTGCTGACTTTGTCCAAACGTTCTATGGTTTTTATTCGTATTTATACTTCTCATATTGACATCTGAATTATGTATAGGGTCTTGACTCTGTTGTGCCGCAGAACTGGTACTTGGACCTGTCGAACCGACATTTACAGTGTTTCGCTGCTCCCGGTGCTATCGCTATTGGAATTGCCTAATAATTGCTCATTATTGTTTCTTCTATCAGTAGATTGAAATCCTCACAGCTAGGCCACCTTTGATGTGCCGCTAATTGATAGGGTAATTAATTAGATAAATTTGGGTTATCTGACACCTGTAACCCCCTTAAAAGGGTAGGGTAATAAAAGTTAATAAGGGTCACTGAATGGTGTGAGGACACGTGAGAAACGTGTGCGTAAGCGGTCCCGCCACGAAGACGCACTCGATACGGCTACGAGTGCGCGCGTTTGATCCGCGATTTCCCACGATCGAATCACACCTCAAAAGGGGATGGAAGTAAAAAGGTCACAAACCACCTGTGCACTCACGTTGATTCACGTGCGATCATCACCAAAAAAGGATGGAGGGTGAAAGGGTCATAAACAATCTGTGCACACCTGCGATCATACAATGAAATGTAGAGGAAGGGATGAAAAGGTCACCGACAGCCGAGATTTTTACCGCTGATAAAAAAGGGACACTTGTGTGTGCATGAAAGGACGCACTCAACTGCGTTTACCGAATTTTACCAATTTACCACCAGTTCGAAAAAGTCATTTCGAAACGAAGAAAAGGGAAAGTCAATCAAGCCAGGCGCCACATCCCACACCACTCCCACCCCTCATAAAATAATTGAAAAGTTCTTAGGAAGATAACGACAAAGAAACAATGGAAGGGGTGAGTGGTGAAATAAAAAGGGATCTTGAGAAATTCTTTCGAAACAAACAAACAAAAGGAAAGTCAATCAAGCCAGGCGCCGCAAAGGGATGAACCGCCGCACCATGTCACCCTCATAGAAAGGAAATTTCCATTCCGCAGGTATCAAATAGCTAGAAATTAAAAAATCTGAAAATAATTTATAATATAATAAATAATTTTCCAAATAAAAATATATTTTGTTTATTTTAGAATAAGTAAAATTTTATTTTCTCAAGTACAATGATCAGAAACGATGTTCTAAATTTAAATACATTTTAATTATGTTAAGACATATTTTCGAGTGTACAGTAAAGAAATGACATGCACAAGTATCAACGCCTTGGATAACATCATTTTGAGCCCAGCAACAAGATGAGAAATGTTCGCCGTGTATATTTGAACCTAGTGGAAAATCGCCCATCCTTTTGAAAAATGTCATTTATTTGAAACTACTTTTTTTATATCAAATCCAAGCGATTTAAGAATCAATTTATTTTTTATTGATAGACCACTTCGATTTTTAAAAGATACTTCTGATGACAACGATGTTGTTTTCACTTCAGCGTTTGATTTAGTAATGTTGATAAGGGAGCGTTGGACAGGCTTTTTATTATAGATTATCATTATCATCATACCTCGTAAATTTATTAAATCTCCGTTCTGATCCGTACTTAGAGTGTGATTTGGTATACTACCGACATACGATCCGCAAATAATGTTGCATTCCAATCTAATAGAATTTACTTTTAAAATGTTTATTGGATTATCCGAGTTGTAAATTTCATCATTATGTGGTCTTAGTTTTCGTTTATTAAATCCAAATAGCTGATTAATTGATCGCTCATGATTAAAATATACAGTTTAATTTTAAGTAACAGCTTGAATTTGAAATGTATTGTTATTACATTCAATTTTGATGCTGTCACGAAGTTGAAACTCTTTAAGTTTATTAATTATATATTTAATAATATCATCAAACTCATATGATCCCACAGGTATTTCAATAACTTTATTCCCAATATGAAATAGATTTTTCCTCGTGTCAACATTCGGAATAGAATTGAATGTATAGAAATCAATAAGAGCACATTGATAATTTCGTTCAACTCAATTTGTGGGAAAAAGTTTTCACTTATAACTGAAGTGTTTCCAGTCAAAGCTGTTAACGATGCACTAATTTCTACGCTTGATTTTGAACTGTTTTAATATTTAACATCATAGTACAGTTATATGAATTTTTATATTATAATATAATAAATTGATCAACATCTTTTCTATACCGTCCAGAATTCATTCCATCATCTTTCGAAGTTAGGAGAAAAGTAAACTTAGTCTCAGAACACTTTCTTGTTGTATTCATAAATGAATCAAGGCTCATATCGCTGCTTACATGATTTCGATAAATGTTTCGTAAGTTTAAATCATCTTGCTTAAACATTATAATAAAATTAGCATTATCTCGAATTATGTTCTTTGGCACATGGCTATATGTCTGACTCAGGTAGAATGAATCAACTGACTTATGGCGACCCATCGAGAAAATGCTTCGTATATTATCCTGCTTTTCTGATCCGAAGTCATCAAATATCATAATGGAATTGGTTTTAGCTTCTTGCGGTGATATAACGCTGTCATATGTTGAAAATTTGTAATATCCCATTCCTCGTCTTGGCTTGATAAGTTTTTCCAAGTACTCATACTTAGGTTGAAAAAAGCTTTTTAAAAATATATAAATATTTTCAAATTTGAGACCATTTGGACTTTCAATTAGGCTTATCATGGCATTAGTTTTCCCACAATTTGATGGACCAACAATTAAGCCTCTAATTGTATTCGGTAACAAAGTGCTGTGGCGTGGAGGTTTATTCTCTCCATGCCCCGGAGGGCAATATTTCTAACTATGATGCTCTTATTTTGTCTTAATAAACGCAAATTATTGTGATAAGAACTTTATTCAATGACAATCTTTTGATATTTGAGGTTGTTGTAAAATGGGTAAACATCTTGATAATATAATCAGGCATAAAACAAATGTCAAACAGAGTACTGGTCTTATATATAATATAATTGATGCTCTACCCTTTGAGGCTCATTTACCTGGCTATAATTTCTGTGGACGTGGCACAAAGCTAGAGAAACGATTAGCTCAAGGTAATCTTGGAATTAGTGGCTTAGACGAAGCGTGTAGAATCCATGATATAGAGTATTCAAATAGTAAGGACTTGGGTGATCGCCATAAAGCAGACTCTGTTCTAATTGATAGGGCTTGGAATCGTGTAAAAGCAAGGGATAGTAGTATTGGAGAGAGAGCTGCAGCTTATTTTGTTACAAACATGATAAAGGCTAAAAAAAAATTTGGAATGGGAGCAAAGCAAGTGAAAAAGAAGGCAGTAAAAAAAATATCTTGCATCAGTAATCAAGCATGCAACCAAGGAATTGAAAAAGAATAAGCCACTTGACATATTGAATGCAATAAAAGTAGCACGTAAAGCAGTAAGCAATAGAATGGGATGTAAGAAA
>VNJU01002665.1:0-94315 GCA_008042675.1 Drosophila seguyi | reverse complement strand
TTTTTTCTTACATTTTCTCAGATTTTCTAAAATTTTCTCATAGTTTCTTATACTTTCTCATATTTTCTCATATTTTCTCATATTTTGTCAGATTTTCTCAAATTTGATCATATTTTCTCATATTTTCTCAAATTTTCTCATATTTTCTCATATTTTCTCAAATTTTCTCATACTTTCTCATAGTTTCTTATACTTTCTCAAATGTTTTCACATTTTATCACATTTTCTCACATTTTCTCAAATTTTATCATATTTTCTCATATTTTTTCTTACATTTTCTCAGATTTTCTAAAATTTTCTCATAGTTTCTTATACTTTCTCATATTTTCTCATATTTTCTCATATTTTGTCAGATTTTCTCAAATTTGATCATATTTTCTCATATTTTCTCAAATTTTCTCATATTTTCTCATATTTTCTCAAATTTTCTCATACTTTCTCATAGTTTCTTATACTTTCTCAAATGTTTTCACATTTTATCACATTTTCTCACATTTTCTCAAATTTTATCATATTTTCTCATATTTTTTCTTACATTTTCTCAGATTTTCTAAAATTTTCTCATAGTTTCTTATACTTTCTCATATTTTCTCATATTTTCTTACATTTTCTCAGATTTTCTCAAATTTTATCATATTTTCTTAGATTTTCTCTAATTTTCTCAAATTTTCTCATATTTTCTCAAATTTTCTCATACTTTCTCATAGTTTCTTATACTTTCTCAAATGTTTTCACATTTTATCACATTTTCTCACATTTTCTCAAATTTTATCATATTTTCTCATATTTTTTCTTACATTTTCTCAGATTTTCTAAAATTTTCTCATAGTTTCTTATACTTTCTCATATTTTCTCATATTTTCTCACATTTTCTCAGATTTTCTCGAATTTTATCATATTTTCTCATATTTTCTCACATTTTCTCAGATTTTCTCAAATTTTATCATATTTTCTCATACTTTCTCATAGTTTCTTATACTTTCTCAAATGTTTTCACATTTTATCACATTTTCTCACATTTTCTCAAATTTTATCATATTTTCTCTGATTTTTTCTTACATTTTCTCAGATTTTCTAAAATTTTCTCATAGTTTCTTATACTTTCTCATATTTTCTCATATTTTCTCATATTTTGTCAGATTTTCTCAAATTTGATCATATTTTCTCATATTTTCTCAAATTTTCTCATATTTTCTCATATTTTCTCAAATTTTCTCATACTTTCTCATAGTTTCTTATACTTTCTCAAATGTTTTCACATTTTATCACATTTTCTCACATTTTCTCAAATTTTATCATATTTTCTCATATTTTTTCTTACATTTTCTCAGATTTTCTAAAATTTTCTCATAGTTTCTTATACTTTCTCATATTTTCTCAGATTTTTCTCATTTTTTTTCATATATTCTCATAGTTTCTCATATTTTCTAATATTTTCTCAGATTTTCTCAAATTTTATCATATTTTCTCATAGTTTCTTATACTTTCTCATATTTTCTCAGATTTTCTCATTTTTTTTCATAGTTTCTCAAATTTTATCATTTTCTTACATTTTCTCACATTTTCTCACATTTTCTCATATTTTCTCTGATTTTCTCATAGTTTCTTATACTTTTTCATATTTTCTCTGATTTTCTCTGATTTTCTCATAGTTTCTTATACTTTTTCATATTTTCTCACATTTTCTCATATTTTTTCATATTTTCTCAAATTTTCTCATATTTTCCCATATATTTCCTAGAACTAAACTGAAATCCTTTTTAATTTAAATTCTCTTATTTTTTCACACCATTTTTTTTTTTCAGTGTATCTGTGAAGGGGCGCGTTATATCCAACCAGGACCTGAAACACAGAGTTCACCGCAGGCAAACGCATATCCAATGAGCCACAGTTCAGTTGCCGCCTTTCAACTACTCCCTTCCCCTCCCTCCGCAGGACTCGGAGGCACCTTTTAGGAAGCCTGGTCATCGGCAGACATTCGCCCATTGAATGCATTCGTTTCGAGGCAAACTTTTGGACGATTTAACCCAATTTTCAATGACCAGGCTGGGGGAATTTATAACCATTTTGAGGCAACGCCCACAACACTTGTGAAAAGCGAAAAGTTCAAAACATATTTAACTTTGAAATGTAGGCCACATTTCTATGGAAAGGGGCTTGGGAAAATAGTTTAGCATATTAAAAGAGTATCAATTGCTATTAGACTTTGGTAAATATTAAAAAAATTACTAGTTATAATAATTAAAGAATTAAAGAAAGAAAAACTTATTCAAAAATATTTAAAATAATGATATATGTTAAATTAATTTTTATATAACAGAAATTCTCGACCTAAATGACTCGAATTCCTTGTTAATGTCATAACATCCTCTCTATAACCCTTTAGGAATTCGTATTTCCCCCCAAAGCCCGGTGGGAAAATGAACAGCAGCCCAACCCAGCAGAAGTCCTTTTCCCCCTTGGCGGCCAGGAAATGCAAATAATATGAATTTATTTTCAGCTAAAAGTGAACCATGGACAAGGGACTGCGAGGACTAGAAAGTCGAGTCTTTGGCCAGGGATCGAATTGCAGGCTGCGGAGTTCCCGGAATTGCGTAATCGCCAATCAGGAAATTAATAACAAACCAGAATGCGAATAATTGACCCGAAAGTCCAAACAGAAAATGTGGCGAAATGTAAACGGATGGAATTTCAGGGGGAAGAGAGGGCGGAAAGTGGAAGTGCAGCAGCAAACGGCGGGTTTCCTTCCAAGTAGTCGTCAGTACCTTGCATTTCCCCGAATCGAAATTCAATACAGTTAAGGTCATAAAATTAAAGGCAAACTTGCGGGAATTTCATTAATTAATTCATTCGAAGAAGTCTGTACTTACCTTTATAATACGGAAGTTTGTCTACTTACATCTAAGCCCTTTAAGTTAGCTGTTCTACTTAAACAGGGTATGACACTCTTTTTTTTTTTGAGGTAAACAAAAATAATTGTATGATTAATTAACTAAATTAAGGACAAAAGTTCTTGTCTCTGGCATTAGGGCAAAATGATTCTTTTTAAAAAGTGTCTAAACCTAGGTTTCTATTATTTAACAACATTTAGGATGTCTTTTTTTAGGTTAATCTTAATTTAATTTTCAGTGTCATAATTAATAATTATTTCTAACATTAATATTAATTTTTTAATATTAATTAATTATAATTTATTAACCAGATTTGTCTTTTTTAGAGTTGTTTTAAGCTTGGATTAATTTAACAATATAATTTATTTAATTAATTTAAAAAGGTATTTCTAGAAGTTAAAATTTTGTAGGGACTCCTTTATTAAGCAAATCTCAAATTAACCCTTATAAATATAATTTACTAATTTACTTGTTTATTTAGGTTTTCAAGCTTAAAAAGTTTTTAATCTTAAAATACCAATAACCATTATCAATTTTCTTATTTTTCTAGCATAACTTATGGTGTCCTTTTTAGCTGATTCCAAATGTATACCTTAGTGTCATATCAGCATAATTCTACTTTAACAATTTTTCTATAATTTTTACAGCTTTAATTGATGTATTATTGTAATTTATTATTTTAAAATGTATTTCTATCATTTTGCATTTTTTTAAGGACTCTTTACCAGCAAAATTTAAAATTATCACTCAGTGTCATACCTGCATAATTTTCTAATTTTCATATTTTTTCAAGTTTTCAAGCTTAAAATGTTTGAATCTTTAAATTAATTTAATATATTTAATATTTTATTTATCTAGCATAATTTAGCGTGTCCTTTTTAGCTGATTCCTTTAGCTATACCCCAGTGTCATAGCGGCATTATGAGATATTACAAGCAAACTACACAAATTAACTTCCTGCTTCCTATGTATATCTTTTTGCCCAATTATAGGTGTCTGATTCGGCCTGTGTTTGTGCACATAATGGACTAATTTTCGGTGAGGCAAGGACTCGTACTTACTGCTTCATCAGATTGGTGCGAGGACACACATTCGTGGCCCGATTGTTATGCGTGATTTGACGCAACATCTTTTGCCAGCTCTGTGCGAGCGAGCGAGATGGTGTTATGTACAGTTCGACAGAGACAGAGACAGAGATGGAGAGAGAAGAGGCAACAGTAACAGTAACACAATAACGAAGAGAAGAAGAAAGAAACAGCATGCAGAACACAGAGAGAAAGAAGAGAGAGAACGGAACACGGAACAATCGATGCAATTATGTACACACAGTGTAATCGAGTGAGGTGCAGCAAGTGGAATTAATGCGGCAGGGGAAAGGGGGAAGAAGGAGAGGGAACTGGGCACAAGGCACAGGAGACTCTGAGGACAGGACCACTGGTCACAGGCAGCAGGACAAAGGGTTTCAGGATGGATAGATGGGGGGATTGTGCAGAGGACAAGTTGTGACATGAACGGGGGTGGCAACACACTCCCACTTACTGTTTCCGCAGACACATCATGGGGCAGATATTGTTCGCTTTGACATTATGCGTTATTTTTCGTATGCCATCTAGCCAGATCTAAAAGAAGAGGTATATATACGGTAGGAGGTGAATCGGTAGTATGTGTGGGTATGCGTGGGATTTTTCTAAACATTTTTTTAGTGTAAATAACCCTTGGTGTGGACCTTGCTTATGGTGCTAATAAAACTATTATTAAATTAAATATTGATGAATTAATTATAAGACCCTTGTAGAAAACCCTATTTATGGCGATATTATTTAAAACAAATAATTTTAATATTTAAGAATATAAATAATACTCAGAGTTCAGGAAATATAAAACCCTAGAGAAAAAATTGTTGTCTTAAGTTTACCAAAAATTTTTCAGAAATCAAATTTTGGTATTTTCTGTTTTCAACAAATATTTTAATTATAAAACAATAAATGAAGTAGGTTACCAACGGAATTATTTGGCTTAAGTCCAGTAAGTACCATTATTTAATGCCTTATTATATTAACTTGTGGAAACATGGCGTATGAGTAATATTTACTGTAGGCTTTAGACATCAATCACACGCCTTAAAAAGAAAAATTTTCCTAAATTTTTTCTTAAACTTGTCAATGCCTAATTCGTGCTAATTTTTCTGGTTAGAAAATATTATTGATTAAATAGTATATATTATTTATCATTTATATATATTATAATATATAATATAGTATATATAATAAGACAAGATATTAACCGAATTATGTAAAAAAAAAAAACTGCAAATTATATAGCGCAAGTCCAGTAAGTACCATTAATTTATATATTTTTCTTAGTTTACCCTATGAAAACGTGTCGTATGAGTGATATTTGCCATATGCTTCGCACATCACTCATACGCAGTGTTGTCAAACATAAAAATATGTAACTTTTTGCATAGATTTCCCTCAAAATAAAGGTTTAACTCAGCAGTTTTTTAAGCTAATATTGAAATATCTCAGGCTAAAGTGTGTGTGTATAGCATGTGAGGTAATTTATTGACTAAGGATAATGATTCACATTGCTCCTTCGATCACTGCTTTCTCCAGGCACTCCTTTAGTTATCGAAATCATAGTTAAACCTTAAACTTACCTTGGCTGTTGCCGCATCTGGACAAATAACATGGTGATATGTTATATTGATATAGTCCGTGTTCGAACAGATCGTCAGGGATCGCTTATCCAGTTCCGGTATATTGGTTCCGTTCTTTTTGGTCACCTTATCGAGTATCTTTGGATCCTGTAAGAGCAGAATATATACATATATATATAGATGGTTATTACTGCAATTTGCAACGCCATCCGGAGTCGCAATCCGGCGAATCTGTTTCAGTATCGGCTTGCGGGGGAACATTAATCTCCCGTCGCATCATTAATCAAGCGGGAGAGGGGGGCGGCGCTTGAAAAAACATATTGCATGGGAACATTTATCAACATTTGTGCTGCATTCGCCAAGTGAAGGATTTATATAGCCTATATATATATGTAAATATTTCTATATATATATTTTTAGTGACCCTTGGCAGCAATTAAATTCTGTGTACTTTTGCCTTTTTAGACGTTTAAAATTGGGCTAAAATTTATTGAAAATTATGCAGGAAAGAAAGTTTAACAAAGTTATATATATATATTTAATTAAAGGGAAACAGTAAATACATTTTTAATCACTAGAAATATTTAAAAACATATTAAATTTAATATTATATATTAAATATTGTTATATATTATTTATTATTGTTCAAACATATCAAGATAACGTATTCCCGTGATATTAAAATCATATAAATATATTTATATTATAAATATAATATAATTATAAATTTTTATTATAAATATATTTATATTTAAATGATATTCAATTTATTCTTTTAATTTAAATATTAAATTATTTTATGGATTTGAAATATTTGTCTTATTAAATTATTCAGTTCTTTTTTTGTATTTTCTTTTAAATTAAAAATTATATTAAAAAAAACGAATGATTTTATATTTCTTATTTTTTAAATTTTATATTTATATATTTTGTTATATAATTTTCATTTTAGTAAATGATTTTATATTTAAATATTCAATCTGTGTTTTGAAAATCTCTTAAAATTCCGCCTAAAAACAGGCTGCCAAAAAAGTTCACATATTTCTAGCATTTAAATTTGTGCTGTTCGCAGAATCAAAAACTGCCATTTGCCTGCTCCCTTTTATCGCCTTAAACAACTTAAATGCTCTTTCAAAGTCCTTCCACTTAAACGGTGAATTTTTTTAAAGGAAATTGAATTATGCAGAGACCTCGCCAAGAGGATTTCCTCACCTCGCCAGGATACAGGACAAACACAACAGGAGGAACGTCAATAGCTCAATCAGTTCGAGTGCAATTTGCGAGGACAAGGAGAGCGGCGGCAGGAACTGTAGCATACTTTCAAGTGCTAAATAAAGTCGCTTTGAAGCAGCAAATAAAGTGAAAGCAAATGTTATAAAAGTTTTGTTCGCCTTATTCCTGCCCCCCATTTTATTTCATTTCATGTTTCTCTTTTCTTTTTTATTTCGCGTGTGTTTGCTTTCTTCTGGCACTTTTTTTCGTGCATTATTGAAAAGCGAGAGAGAAAGCCGCCAGCCAGGAAAAGTCAGTGGGAAGGCAGCGATAACAAAAAATAAAAATAAAAATAAAATGTAAGAGAAGAAAAACTGCAACCAAGCTCAAATTTTTCGTATTCAATATTTCTTTTTGGTTTTTATTTATTTTCAGGCAGCCGCCACTTTTCTTTTCCTGCGGTTTCCCCCCTGCCAAACGAGGCAACTTTTAATGGTTCATTGTGCAAGGCTTTTGGGGCATGCGTCCTGCCTGCTCCGCTTTTCTTCAGCTGCGAGGCTGTGTGTGTGTCGCTCACTGATTTAATATTGATGGCCAAAACATTTCGAGTGATGGTAAAAAACGTCTCAAGACCCAGTTAATTATTTAATTTTCAAGAAAATAAAATATAATATTTTTAAATATATAAAAATAAATGAAAACATTTCAAGTGATGGTAAAACGTATCAGGACCAAGTTAATGAAACCGACGCGTCAAGGAAATTTTCAAAAAAATTAATAATTAAAAAATAATATTTTCAGATAATTTTGTCCATAAATTTTGTAAATAAATAACCAACACCTTTCCCGAAATGTTAAAATATAAATAAATTGAATATTGAATGGAAACATATTTCGAGCTGCTAATAAAAAATGCACCTTTCAACAGACAGGTAATTTTAATTTAAAAAAAATATATATATAAGGAATAAAAATAAAATAATAAAATATAAATAAGGTAATGTTTTAGGTTACACCTGCCGCGTCATAAAGTGCCCTTTTATTTTACCCTAAGACGACAGGCATTTTTTTTAAATTTTTAAATAAAATAAAAATATACATAAATAAAGTATAGCAAATAAAATCAATTGGTTTAATGTAACAACAACCCGAAACATAACGAGGCTCCGGTAAAGAAGAATAAAAATAAAAATTAAGTAATATATTATAAATAAGGAATTGTTTTAGGTCAGGCAAACTATTTAAGAAGTTCCCTTTTATTTTACCCTGATTGGAAGGGTAAAAAATTTAAATAATAATAGTAGTAGTAGAGAAAAATAAAGAAATGTTTTGGTGTTCAAGTGCTCTCATAGCTCTGCGGGCACATTTTATAACAAATGTAAATTTGTACAAAAAAAGAAAATAAATAAAAACACCAAAAAAAGAAAAACACTTAGAAAAAGTGACTACCGATATTTGGCAGCCACTGGACCTTCTCGGTTGAAGGCCCGGAGACGAATGATTTAGTTGTAAGCAGCAGCTATAGAAGTAAACTAGAGTGACCAGGATTTGGAGGAAAACAGTGTGACCTAATTGTATATGAGCAATAATATCAGTTAATGGGAAACATTTTGATTTTTCACCATTATTGAGGGTATTCCTTAACAGTTTAGAATTAAAACTTGGAAAATGTTGCTCTTTCGATATATTTAGGTCATTCAGAGTTCAAAAATAGTGGTTAAATTAAGGAAAAGCTAGAGTGTGCTATAGAGATCGTGCAGAGCAATGTTTTGGATGGCTTACTAAAGAGTTTTTCAAAACTTGAGGAGTATCGAAAATGGGTTTGGTTTAGAAATTTACTGACTGTCTTGTGTGGTTCCCTATCGGGGTAAATATACTGCCGATATATCTTACCTTTTTCTATTTTTATTTGGAACTAATTTTTTGCATAAGCTTTCTGAATATTTTACTATATCTTACACTATATTTAAACGATTACAAATTACTCTTCCTACTGTATATATATTTTACTTTACACACTATATTTATACGATTTAAAATTACTTCCCTTAACTGTATGCTTGTGTGCGTGCCTCTGATCATTATGGGAATTTCTTGCAACTTTGGCTCTTTGCTGTTTATTTTGCATTTTAATTGAATTTTCTAAAGGACAAGAGCGAGTGGAATCACTCGGAGTGGACAATAGATGTTAAGGGTTCAACAAGTTTCTGGGTTCGGGGCGTGCTAAGAGTGACAGAAACTGTGGCCAAGACAGACTCAACGGGTTGGCCCGGCTCTCAAGTTGCTAACAAATAAAGGCGCGGCGCATTGACCAAAAATCATGATTTTCCAACAAAAGGACTTTGGGTGAAGAAGTACCACTGAAAGTTATACAAGTCGTAAATAAAGTTGACATTTCTTCTCTTGACTCAAGTTGAGTTTTGTGTACAAAATAAATAAACCAAAAACTATGTTGATTAAATGACAATGAGCCACGGGACCTTAGATTTCCGAGGAAGATTTTGCAAAAGTGATTGGTGGAAAATCAGTTGCGAATGTAAATAAAGAATTAAATTAATAAACTTGAAGTATACTTCAAAAAGCTCCTGGCCTGTTCAGCATTTTTCAAGCTAAAATAAATCCCATAATTCTCAGACTTTGAAAGTCCTTTTTTCTTTCTTTTTTCCCTTTCATTTTCAATTTGTACAAATATTTTCCTGCTGCATTTGCTTTAAGCCTTTGCCTGGGCTGAACTTAAGCCGCTTTCAGGGCAAGCCTGTTCACGATTGAATGGAGGAAGAGGAGGTGGAGAAGGGGGAGGAGGGGGAGCAGGAGCATTACCTGCAGCCACCACACCTGGCTGCCACTTAGTAGTCCTTTCTGGCCCCCGCTCTCACCCTTTCCTTTTTTCAATTTTTTTCTATCCTTCTTGCTTTGGCATTTTCCCTTAGATGCACCTGTAACCCACATGGAAGCGAGTCAAAGGATTCGCCTGCAGCTAAAAATGCGGAGAAAATTAGGGGAGAGGGGGAGCGGCAGGACTTTAGCTTCAGGTAGGAGGAGGTACCAGGAGGAAACAGGAGGTTCAGTAGGAGGTTCTGTACCAATAGATCACAGAATGCAACTGAATTGGGTATGCAAAATGTGAGATATGCAAAGAGTTTACAAGTTTCTAAAAATAATTATAAAATAAACTATTAAAAATAACAATAATTATTTATTGACCCAATAGTTAATGGAAATTGAGATGCACTTAGTATTGGGTACTCAAAAATCACAAAATTTAACTTAATTATGTTTAATGTAAGAAAATATGTCCATTTCGTGAAAAACCCAGCGATTTTAATTAAATAAATAAATTAATAATTATTAATTCTTTAAATAATGAATTCAGATGTGTAAAAAAGAATATTTATACAAGATTTTTGTATGCAAATAAATAGATACAGGATTTTTGTGAAGAAATAAATAAATACTAGATTTTCTTATAAAAATTAATAAGTTTTGTTGTTAAGAGAAGAAAAGTTTGGTTTTAAAAGAAGAAGTTCAAAGATCCTATGGTGTTAATTTGATAGATAAATATCCCTTTTTTTTTAAAACCAAATCTAAATTAATTCTTTAGAGATGCACACATTCTTAAAAATATATTCAAGAGGAGAAATCAACTATAAACAAAATTTCGCAAATTAGTTAAATCAAAGTTTTTGTTTCCTACAATTCCTTGAAACAATTACTTTCTGGAAAAAAAATAATAAATAAATATAATAATATAAAATTTGTCTAAATCATTTAATGTACCAGCAACAAAAAACAGATTACTAAATTTTTTTAAATAAAAAATATTTTCATTTAACGAAAGTAACATTTTTAGTTTTTTTTTTTTTAAACTGTATGCTCAAATAAAAATAAATTAATTTGTTGTTAGAAAACTGTTTGCTAACTCTTTTTAAAAAAATCTGTAACATTAGCTTTAATAGTGATAAATTAAAATTATTTTAAATGAAAAAAATATCACGCAAATAATAATAATAAATTATTTTGCTCAATTAACTGTAACTTTAAATAATAATAAATTATTTTCATTAATTAACTATAATTTTAAATTTTAATATTTTATTTCGTTGCCTGGAAAACCCGACAAATGGGCCGCTCTGTGCTGGTGAAAATTTCCCTCTATCTCCCTCAGCCAGTTGCCAGTTGCCAGTTGCCAGTTGGATGCACTCATCCAAGCCTCCGGTTTCAGCAACAGCAACAGCATTGGCATCAGTTTCACTTTCAGTTTCACTTTCAGGTCCCCGGTACCTTTAGGAAAACTGTGTCAAAGCGAGCTAAAGCCAGGGAAATGAGGGGAAAACACCATGAGAGATGAGAGAAAGAGAGAGAGAACCAGAGGACTGGACGGCAAATCTAAATTAGTTCAAGTCTCGGGGCAGCAGCACCTGCATTGCCCATAAATACATCTATATACAACATGTATATATTATATATATAAAGATGTATATATAAACCATATATAGAAGATATAGAATGTATGGATTGGTACAAATGGAGCTTCATTTCGGACTGTTGCTGTTGCTGTCTTTTGGTCATAAATTTCATTTAGGCGATGTCCCCGACAGACAAACACAAATACATCACTCTATCAGTCCAACACCCCCGGATATATAGTATATATACGGTATATATATATATATATATGTATATATCCCCTGGTGTTGCCATATGTTGAAAGCAAAAGGAATAAATAAAGGGGCCACAGCACCCAGGACACAGGACTCGGTGACAATAAATCTAGCGCATGGAACAAATGCGTTCCAAAGTCGAAGACGGGCGACTTTGATCCACAAAATGGTGCTGGCTGCAAAACAATTGAGAGCAAAAGTGACATATTGACACATTAACCGACACACACACACCAGCACACCAGCACACCCGCACACCCTTCCTCAGACCCCTCTCTTACAGGACAGTTTTATGGCTTTGTGATAGTTCATCCTGCCAGGAAGTGTGGGGGGTTAAAAAAAATAAAAAAGAACTGCACTCAGTCAAAACTTGGCAGCAAAAAAAAAACAAAAGAGTGAAAAAAAAGCAAAAAAAAACGGCAAAGCTCACGAAGGTGTCAGCTAAAAATGCAGACAAATAGAATCAGAAATGTTATGTATTTCATTCAAATTGATTTATATTATCATATATTTAAGTTTAGACTTTGGTGTTTATTTTCTATTTGTAAAGCGAAATAAATGATAAGTGTTATAAAATACACAAAAAGACAAGGAAAATTTATGAAATATATGAAACGTAATTTAAAATCAATTGAAGAAAATTCTTTATAATGAAACTATAATTAAATTCGTTGTCTTCTTTAATCCTATAAGGCTTTACCATAATTAAATCGCATTAACAAAATTTTTTAAGTGGTAGGAAATTTAGGTATAATTCGAGATTCTTACGTAAGCTTAAAGGGAATTGATTAAATTTCCACATTGGAAAAAGAAGATATTTAAATATTAAAATTTTTAAAAAGAAAAGTCTATTTTTAAATATTAATTAAAATATTTAATAGTATAAGTATGTTTTTTAATATTTAAATATTCAATAGGAAAAATAAATATTTAAATATTCAAATATTCAATAGGAGAAGGAGATATTTAAATATTTCAATATACAATAGGTAATGTAGATATTGAAATATTTATAATATACAATACAAAAAACAGATATATAAATATTAAAATATTCAATTACAAAAATAAATATTTATATATTAAAATTTCGATTAAGAAATTAATCAATAAAATAAACAGCAACATCAAAATGGGTAAACTATTTAGGAAACAATTTTTCTCCAGCCGAAATTTTACCTTTCTTTCTTAAAATTTGGAGTATATTTGCATTTAAAAAAAAGATATAATTATACAAATATTTTTAGTCAATCAAATAATCAATCATTTAGAGCTGTGCTCCGTACTGGAGGCTCGAGAGGGGGCCTCACCACTTTAACCTACCATTAAAATATTGATAAATTTCAAGGCAAACATCCTCACCAATTTATATACATATATATATCTTTTAATATATACTTCTATAATTTTTCTCATATATTATTGTACAATTTATACATATATGAATATAGATTTACTCACCCTTGGGGTTCCACCTGCACGAATGTCGCTCACTTGACACAACTCGATGACATCGCCATCCTGTAAAGGGATAATACAAAATATAGTATATAAATATATCGGAAAACTGTAGTATTACTTACCCGACCCTCGCTCTTCCAGTACAGAAAGAAGCCGTACTCGTCGACCTTGAAGAGGGCATCGCGCTCAAAGTCATTCTCCTTCGTCTCCTTCTCGTTCTCGAACCAGCGATCGAAGACGGCGCCCGTGGTTAGTTCCGGCGGAACCGGAATTATCCAATCGAATTCGTACTTCTTGGTCATTATTGCTCACGGCGTACGCTGGATGGTGACTGTGAAATTTTAAAACAAATATTATCAAAGTGAATTAGTGTTGAATGTGACATATCGAAACCTGAAATAAATAAAATAATGTGATACAAAATAAAATAAAAACAAATTAAATTCAATTAAATTAAATAAGAAGATAAAATAAAATAAAACAAAATGAATTATATTATATTTATAAATATTTTTAATAATATTTATATCCTTGTTTAAATTAAAAAAAATTCGTATACTTTTTTAATTTTAAAAATAGTTTCATCAACAATTAAAAAAAAAATATTACAATAAATATATTATAATAAAAAAAATACAAAATATTAACATTAAATAAATAATTATAAAAAACATACAAAATGATAAAGTACATAAATAATATTAAATAAATAAATATTAATAAATAACAAGTTTGTGTAGCTAAAATTACCTTTGCCACTTCCGTTTCCGGTGCTGTTTCCGTTTCCGCTGCCGTTGCCGCTTCCGTTTCCGTTGTCGTGCACATGCGATATATATCTAGCCCAGATCTGTGTTCTCTCTCTCTCTGTCTCTCTTTGCCTCTATCTTTCTCTCACTCGCACTCAGCTGCTGGGCTTCAGTTTTGGGACATGATCAGAGTACTGGGTACTTCGAGGCTTTTTTTTATCAATTTTCCAATCGATTTGCTGTATTTCCTATTTACAATTGCATTTATTGTAGATCACATGGTCCAGAGCTCGAGGACTCGACAGTTCTTGGCTAATTGAACTTAATTCGGCGGCACTTGCCACACTGCCAGGCGACTCGGGCCTCGTATTCCTTTTTATCCAAAAATCAAGGCTCTCAACTCTGCACGGCTGCAATGGGAAATGGAAAATGGAAATGGGAATTAATGGAAATTATAAATAGAGATAGGACCATTAGGCATGACAGCCGCAACAAGGGCTTGATGTTGCAATAATAATTAAGTGGCAAGCCGCAAAACGAAATAAAGACAGGGGCAAGGCTGCACTTGAAGAAAAAGAGCTTCAAAAAGTTGATATGTACAGGGGAGTTATTCATTAGTAACTCCCCTGTTGTTCAATTTATTGTTAATAATTATAAATTGTAACTAAATACTGTTTAAATTATTAATAAATTTATTGAATAGGTTGTTGCTTAATTTATTGTTGTATTTATTGTTTCATGTATAGATTAATTCATGGCTTAATTCATTCTAATATTAATTATTTAATTAACTGCTTACAGTACTGATTTATTTTTTGTTTTATTTATTGACTAATTTATGGCTTACTTGATTGTTATATTTATTGTTTCATTTATTCTTTAAGTTATTGTTTTATTTACAGTTTAATTACCTGTTTAATTAACAGTGCAATTTATTGTTTCAATGATTGTTGAATTTATTATTGAGTTTTTTGTTTCTTTTATAGTTTTTATTATTTATTGCTTAAATTACTGTTTAATTTATTGCATTATTTATTATTTTTATTTGTATAATTTTATAATTTATTGTTCTGTATATTGGTTAATTTACTGTTTATTTTATGGTGTCATTTATTGTTAAACTTATGGATTTATTTATTGATGGCTTTACGGTTTACTTTACTGTTTAATTTTTTGTTTAATGTGTTTATTGCTTTTTGAAGGACATTTTATTCGAATTTTTTACTCTTTCTACTTGAACATTTTTTTAAATTTTAAATTACGGAAATTTATGCCTTATTTTTCCCTCTGTTTAAGTGAAATAAAAAATTCAAGGAAATTCATTTATCCTGGCTGTCTCCCTCCTTGATTAGCATGTCCATCAAGGCTTTGATTTTATTATTGCAATCAAGTTGCATACTGTAATTTTCAATTTCAATTTGTGGCTAAATGTCTTAATGATTTATACATTTTACAAGACACAAACTGTCTAAATTTTAACTTTAAAAATGGTAAATACAAAGTATAAAAAAATGTTAACATTTTAAATTGTTTGAAGTTGAATGTTGATAACGAAATATTTCTTGACTACTTGAAGTACATTTTAGTCAATTTTCTTTAAGAAAATATATTTACTTTAAGGTAATTATTGGTAGTAAAAAACTTACAAAGTATTATAAAATATTTGCTAATTTTTTTAAATTATTTTGAATTGAGAAATATTTGTTCAAGAGTTTAAAAACCTTTAATTATTTATTCTTCAAGTATTTTGTGTTTTGTGTTTAACAATTTAAGATACATTTATTTAAGAAATTGCCTAATTCTGTTTCAATCGTTTTGGTAATTGGCAACAAACCACTTTTTTTTTGGCAATTTTCCCCCCATCAAGTTTAACAAGTTCTTTGGGGAATTTCTTTTAAATTGAATTAGCATTCGAAGTGCACTAATTTCGCACACACGCACGCATTTCGCTTTGCCAATTTGCAAACTGAACACACTTTATGAGTTTGACACAGTTTTCGAAACAAAAAATAAATTTAACAAAAAACAAATTCAAAAAACTCAAACAAAAAATCCACTTTAAAGTTGAGCCTTTGAGGTTGAAAACTTTTCATGTTTTTTTTTTATGGAAATTATCGAACCAGGATTTGAGCAGGAACAGGAGGACAGAGGAGCTGGTAGAGTCACGGTTCCGGCTGATAGCTGACAGACAACAAACTGAACTAACATCAAATCGCCGCAGCCGGAAGCCAAGAAAACATCTAACAAACAAAAAGTAAAAAAAAAATACAATATAGGAAAAAAATAAATAAAGAAGGAAGAAAGAAGCAACACTAATGGAATTAGCGAGTGACGGCATTGCCAGGGCCATGGCCACAGGTTCTCGCTATTTCCTTTCGCTGCGATTCGATTTGGCGGCACTTTGGGGACTTCCCCCATGAAAATCCCCACACACCACCCACTGCCCTTAAACAACCCCTCCCCCCGAAAACACCTGCGACACACAACATCACCATAACGGCCCTGGCCTCGTGCACCTGACTTTGATTCCATTTCGGGGACAAGAACTCAAGTGGCTGCTGCCCTGCTCTCGCAGCTTGTTGCTTTTTTTAAATTCCTTTTTTTTTTGGCCAAAAAGCAATCGTACTGAGCTGAAAATTTCAGGGGTCTTTGGAAATGAATTCTCATTGAATTTTTCTTTTTATTTAAAACTTTTTTTTTTATTCTATGTTAATTACTAGTTTACTTTAGAGATGTACTTTAACATCATTTGTATTAGTTTTTGTAATATTTAGTATTAATTGGTATTTATTATGGTATTCTGCTCCCTTCATGGAAGTTTTAAATAATTTCATTGGGCTTTCTGTTTTTTTTAATTTTTTCTATATCATTTAAATTATCATTAAATTAAAATTAATTATAATTTTAAATTAATTACTTAAAAGATAATTTAGTGAGTAATTTTTATGTTGTTTATAGAATTATTTGGTATTAAGTAATGTACTTTGCTGTCGTTGGTTTTTTTTCTGTATTATTTTATTAGTTTTCTTTTTAATTATTTCTTTTTTTTTTCTGTAATTATTTAAATCTATACCAGGAAGTCGTTTGTATTAGTTTTGTGGTATTTTGTTGTGGTATATAGCACGGTATCCAGTTCTAAAAGTTGTCACGCAGCGGAAAAATGTTTATTCTTTTGAAGTGTGACCGCTCCTTTTACTTGTAGTTTAGCAATTTTTGAGCGCCAATAATGCGGTCATACTTTGTTGACACCCGGCAATATTTTAAAGAATAGACACGTCCATCTTTTGATGATATTAATAGTTGTCCCTTAGCTATTGGCATGCATTCCGGCTGCTGCGCCTGTCTTGAACAGCTCCCAGTAGATATTGAAGGAACTCGGATGATTGGATTTGAGTTCCGTGTCCCGTTCAGGAAGAAACATGATGGCACCAGTGGCCATTATAATGAAAGAGAAGCTGCGATTACCTGTACCAGTTGCATAACAAAATGCAATGGACCATTTACGATTGGCCTCTGCATTCTTATTGTTATTTTCATTTTTATTTCTTCGTCCCATGTCTCTTTAATGCATGTTTATGTGATTTTCAAAGTATTGTATTTGCCTCCATTAAATTATTTAAGACTATATTGCTCTTTTAACTCCTGAATTCGACTTTTCTACGCATTATTGTGGCGGGATTCATACTTTGAAATATGTGAAGGGCAGAGCGAGAGGCAAACATCGGGGACAAACAGTTTTATTAAAATTTTTATTCTTTTCGTCGACGCGTTATGGAAATACTAAAAGTGCACCTTCAAATAATCTCCTAAATCTTGCACCTTTCTAGTATTTTCGAATCTGAACTGGATACCGCTCTTCGAAACAGACCTCGGGGACAAGCTGTTCCAAACTATTTGCCTCTCGCTCTCTCTCACTGCTTTGGAACAGTTTTCTTCTGTCTGGATACCGTGCTTATATAACAAATTAGTATTTAAAATGGCATTTTGTTGCTTTAAAGGTATTTTTTATATACATTTTGGTTTTTCCCTTTTTAAACATTTTATAATATTTATATTATTCAGTTAATTGAAAGATTTTATATATATTTACATATATATAATTAGTTAAACATAATACAAAATAAAAGAAATAAATATTTATATATTTATGTCGTTGTGTTGACTTTAAGGTATTATTGTCATTAAAGGCGTACAGGCACACTTAACTAAACGCGAAGCAAATAACTTGATTAAAAAATTAAAAAAACCATACTTAAATATACCAAAAATATTAAGAATCTTCAGATACTTAGTTAAATATATATTCTGAATTTCATATGATCATATTTTAAAAATGCTTCCATATTTCATATATATGTTTATTATAAACCCAATTAAAATCCATAATTTTTTGGCCGTGCATTGCGGCACGCCTTCTTGGCTCCTTTTCGGCGGCAGGACTCGCTTTATTTATCAACATACGTATATCTACTTTGTGACAGAGTCCTTTGTGTGACATTTATGCGCTCCACAACCTACACACATCTCTCTTGACACACACACACATAGCTGACTGATTACTCGACGCCGCTTTTGGGAAAAACCGTGATTTCTTCCGCCTTTTCTCGCTTTTCATTTCTTTTTTTTTCCTCTCTTTTCGCTGTCATGTTACACATGACTTCAAATTCAATGAGCTGCGAAATTTCGCTCATTGTTAAACTTGGAGAGCTCGTTAGCCAGACACACACAGGGCACACTCTAAAAAAAAAAAAAATAAAGAAGGAGAATAAAAATACTTTCACGCCCCGCTCCACGAATGTTTAATGAATTTACGCTCTTTGCGCTTTTGAACTTTCGGGGCTGGCGAATTAGCGAACAAAAGCTCAGTGTCAAGAGCGAAGGACGCAGGATGCTGGAGCTGAAGGAGCTGGTGTCGCAGCTGGAGCGGGAGCTATAGGAACTGGAGAAAGGTGCTCGAGGACAAACAAGGACTCGAACGACAATGCACTTCACTTAAAATGTGATGTGACTAATGGGGACTAGGATTTAAGGGGGCTGAGGCCCCTTTATGCACACTGTGCATAGTAGAGTAGGAAATAAAATCGATTCTTTAATCAGTTTATCGATTTATATATTTGATTAAATCGATTTATGGAGATTTTTAAGTATGCTTTAATCGATATACCTTTTTTTTTGAATCGAGTTGATCAAAAAAGTTCCAAAACTTTTAAGAAAGCGACTCTGGAAAAAGTTAAGTATTATATTTATATTTTATAATATTTAATTATATATTATAAATACATAATATTAATAATAACAATAAGTTTATATTGCTATATTGCATAATATAAATATTTTAAAATGTATAATATTAATATTATATATTAAATTTTATGCTTTCGATGTAAAAACTATCAAAAAGTTATTTTTAAAATACAAATATCCGTAGATAAAATGTAAAAAAACAATAAAATTAAAAAAAACTTTAAAATACATATACATATTTAAAGCCTAAGACAATAATTTTTTGTCTGACCAGAATTTTTGGTTGCAATCGATTTTTTCTAAAACAAAAAAAATAAAATAAATTGAGATATATCCATCAATTTATTTCCAGTGTAAAATTATTTCATAAATTGAAAAACACAATATTTATAAAGACTAATATATTAATGAATTTCCTACTAACAAATAACGTAGAAAAAAACCCTGTTTAATGTCCTTTTTATTTGCCAAATCCTTAAATGAATTCCTGTTCCCAATTTCTATTAATTATTTCCCAAATTAATTGCATTTCCCTGTAACTACAACTTTTCAATGAAAAACTTTACCCTCATTTCACAGTTTGAACTGGTGCAAAATTCAGCCTTCAATGAAAATGCTCTCCTTACAAGTAAAGTTCCTGGAAGGCTGGCAGGAAGGCTTAGCTTAGCAGCGATAATTTAGCCAGCTCTCTCCTTGAGGTCCTCTGCCAGTGGCACAAGCCAACACTTTGCTAAAATCGAAGCACTTGAATTCATCTTTCTCGATGCCTTTTTTCTTCCATTTGGCGACCATTAAATGCAGATACGCAAGGAGGAAAAGTCAAGAAAAACAGGGAAAAGCGGAGGAGAGAAGAAAGAACAACATGAAGGCAAATCAAATGTATATATATATGTTTCTTTATATATTATATATCTAAATATATATATACAAGATTCCCCAAGCAAAGTGCGTATATGACAATGCTTCCTTTGGTTTTTTTCCTACCCCCCCAAGTGCCACGCCTCAAACACCTGCGCCCCAGTGAATCGAGCGGAAATTCGGTTCAAAGGATCTTCTCCCAAAGCAAAGAAAAAAACAACAAGGAATACACAAGGGGGTTAGAAGGGGGATTAGGTACCGATATGGAGTAAAAATAACTTGCATAAACTTTCCCTCAAAGGACACTCACTCACTCACTCACTCACACGTGCTCACGTACGCCGAGAAGTGTGCTACAAATATGCTCATTACGTGAGCGCCACACACACACAGGCAGCACCCCACTCTTCCCCTTCTCCCCTCCTCTTCTCCGCTCTCACCCCTTTGGTCCTTCGCCCATTCAGCGACAATTGCTCAATTTATTATTGCATACTTTGCGGCCATAAAACTTGGCTGGCATCCTCGACGCCTCCCCAACGGGGGCCACCGACGGCTTCTGTTGCATGTCCTTATGAAATATCTGTGCATATACACACACACACATACATATAATATACAAGTGTCTATATAGTATATAAAGCACATGCAATTCACGGTCACAGGTATTAGAAGCAGACTTTTGCATTTGAAAGGCATAAACCATCAATTTGCCACTATGCAAGGTGGCTAGAAGAGAGAGTGAGAAAAAATAGAAAGGATAAAAAGGATACAGGGGGGAAAATTCAACACATTTCTTTCCTCGCAATTTGCTGAGCTAATTGTGGGAAGGTAATACTATTATAAGAGCTCAAATGTTATTATATATGATTTCATTTATTAAGATAACATTTGTTATTTCACCAAAATGAATTTTTAAAACGTTTAAGATAATGTCTTTCTTTGATTATTATTATTTTTCATTAAATTTTTTGGCATTTATAACTCATCTTTAATATTCAAATATTATTTCATCCTGTTATTTATGCTGAAATACATTTTTATTTCTATAGTTATACAACTTGCAATTGCCTGTTTGCCTTGAATCGCAGCTTATTCGCATCGCCGTAGTTACAGTTTGTCGTTGCCATTGTGCGGCTCTTATTGTTATGGTTGCAACAATTGTTGAAACCGCTTTTATGGCTGTATCTGTGCATCGGTAAGTTATTAAAACTGCTTTTGTTGATGTTCTCTTTTTTCTGTAACTTTAAAAGGGATTGAATGCATTTTTTATGGGGAAGTAAAATGTTTGATGTTGCTGTTACAGTTTTGATTGGGGAATTACATGTTGCTGAAGAGACATTTGTTATTTTATGTTTAATCTGTTCATACTTTTTAGGTTTCGATTGTAGTTTCTTATTGAATTTATTTATAAATTTAGCCCGTTTTAGGTACGATTTATGAGTTTTTTAAATATTTACTGATATATTTCAACACTTTTTAGGCTAAAATTTAAGTAGTTTTAATATTTATTCATATACCAAGAACTCTTTAAGGTAAAATTACGGTGTTTCTAATATTTATTAATATATTTAGCATTCTTTAAAATAAGGTTTAAGTTTCCTTGATATTTATTTGTAAACTAAGCACACTTTGGATTTGACTTAAGTTGTTTTAAATATTTAAAACATTTAAGTTTTTATTTAAAATTTTTTCATATAGCAAATAATGGTAAGATTTAAATCTTTTAATGTTTTCTACTATACTAATCTCCTTTTAAAGTAATATTTAAGTCATTTCAAATATTTATTTATATTCTGAGCTCTTTTTAAAGTAAGATTTTAGTTAATTTAAATCTTATTTTATATTCTCAGAACATTTTAGGGTATGATTTAAATGTTTCTAAAATTTATTAATATACTAAGCACTCTTAATGATTAGATTACATTTTTTTTAAATTTAATTTTTTTTTAGCCCTCAGTAAGTAAAGATTATAGTTTTTTAAAGATTTATTCATTCACTAAGCACGTTTTACGGTAAGATTTTATTTATTTAATATTTTATTTATCAGATTTTATTTATTTAATATTTTTAAATTGTATTTCTTTTTTATATTTATCTTTATATTAAGCCCCCTTTAAGGTATTTTTCTGGTTCCTATCCCATCTCCTATCTATCTTGTATCTCAAAATGCGCCCGAATTTCGTTATCATTTCTGCTTCCTGTTGACCAACTCTTGATCCTGCCTGCCTGCTGCTCTTGGCCATTACACTTACGAAATTGAATTTGCCGGCCATACAATATTTGTGAAATTGGCATTTAAATATTTGATGAGACAAGCAAAGGGAAATGCGCAGCGAATCGCAGGTAGTAAAATATTTGAGTGTCTTGTTTTCTTTTTTCTTGTGCCTTTCCTCGCCTTGGGTGCCAAGGGGGGCGGGGTGCGATTCGAACAGTGAACACTGATTGCACAAATGAAATATTGAGGAAAGTGTGTGAGTGTGTGTGTGTGTGTGTGATGGGAGAGGGACAAAGGGTCAGGTCACACAACTTGACCTTGCTGGCGCCGGTGGGGCATCCATCAAAATTGATGGCAGCCGAGAATGATGCACACTCGCACCATGCAGCAGCCAGTCGTCAGTCGGTCAATCAATCAAGCGCCCCGCTCAATTACATCAATCAAGCGAGAAAGGTAATCCAAAACCGAAAACCAAATGGCTTTTTTCGGAGACAACGGAGGTCCGGGGTCCGGGGTCAGGGCATGCATGGGAGTTTAGAGATGACTTTTTCAGGGCCAAAAGTAATTACGTCTCGATAAACACAAGTTCTCACTCCCTTGGCACTATTGTGTCCAAGCACACCGAACGCAAATGAACAAAAGGACGTCCTGGCATCCTGGCATGGAGAATCCGAAGGTGAAAGGACAGAAATCAACTTGATTTTCGTATTTATGTGAGTTTATGATATATAAACAATAGTTAGGACAAGGTTTACAACTAATTAATTAATCGAAAATAATATTTTATAGTTAGAAAACGAATTAAATTCTTTCCTAAAATTCATTCCGATTTAAAATCGACTTTAAATAAATATCGATAAGTTGTTGACAAAATATTTTAGTACTTTAAATATATTTAAAAAGTATATATATTACATTTAGGGATTTATAAAATTTATTTTATCAAAAAGATGTAGTTGAAAACTGCTGCATCCCTTCTTTTGCTAAATGTTATCGAACTTCTATCAGCGTGGCAAACATTTCGATTTAGAGTCGATTATATTTTAAATTATATTTAAAAATATATAAAAATGCTAAATACAACACTTATTTTTTTAATACAAGATTTAAAAAGAATTAATTCATCGAAAAGATGTGTAATCAAATATATTGTAGGTGAACATCGATTTTATTTCATTGCTAAATGTTATCGACTTTTTATACGCATTAAAAATATATCTATTAAATGTCGGTAAATTTTTAAAATATTCATTTTAGATCATTAATGAATTAATTAATTTAATTATAAGACAGAAAATATTATTTGCTTTTTTATTTTATATTTATATATTATATTTTATAAAAATATTTCCATTTGTGGATATTTTATTATCATATCTAACCCTTGCATTTGCCATAAAAAATCATATATTTCTATAAATAAATTCAAGTTGAATTTGAAACTCAACATAACTGAATATTGTATTGAAAATTCCTTACAAATTGCAAACAGAAATCGAGGGGTTGAGTGGGGAAAATGACAGGAAATATGCCAAATAAGTTATCATATTTCCATATGCAAACTTCATGTGTGTTCCTGCCTGCCTCTCTCTCTCTCTCTGTTGGGGGAAATTGAAGGCTTTCATGGGGCAAAATGAAACTTTTTCGTTTAATTAAAGCAGGCGAAACACCACACAGCACACAAGTACATTTATTTTAGTTGTATTTCATATGAAAATTCCCTTGAAATTAAATACGGGAAAAAGTGTAGTGTTGGTGTAAACTTATGCCAACAGGAAACTGGATTTAGTTTGTTTTCCGGTTAATTTTGAAATAAATTTGATACATATACCGAAATTATTTTTTAAAAACAACTAATTTCCTTCAAACTCTAATGTTGTAATAATAAAATTAAAAAAAGATCAGATTGCTTGATTATTTATTTCATGACATATTGCTTATTTTCTGTATATATAATTAAAAGTAATTTAATATCAATTAAATAATAAATATAAATTAAATAAAAAATAATTTTTACAGCTAAACAACCTTGCGTATGAGTAATATTTGCTTAAAAATCCATAAGTCTGCTACTATAGCCTCTATGTTACTTTTATAAAACTCTTTAAATAAATACTAATTAATTTAATTTAATTGTACATTAAGAATATTCTTTAAAGTCGCATTTCAGGAAGACAACAATGCGTATGAGTAATATTTGCATAGAACTTTTTTTTCAACATTAACACTGTCACTTACACACCTTAAGTTGCTTTTATTCAATTTATTAAATACTTTTAATTGATTTGTTTAGGAAATGTCATTTAAATACACACACAGACACACACACACAATTTGGTATACAGGTAACCCCGGCGGATACGTGATGCGTGGGAATATTCAAAGGTCTGGGACAACAAAAAAACTCGCTTAGGCACGCACCATCCGTCAAAAAAAAAAAGAATAAATAAAAAAAGAAAACCCAAAGAGGGAGGCACGGTGTGCCACCGCAGTGGGCGTGGCTGTGGGGCAAATCAAAACCGAATGATGGGCGGAGCGACAGCACGGGCAGGGCATCCTTCAAACAAACTGTCAGCAACTGTCAGAAGAAGTTAAACGAAACCAAAAGGAAAAAAAAGACACGAAATAAAACAAAAGGAGAGTAAGGAAAAGAGCCCAAGGAGCAAAAGGAGCACAAGGAGCTGGGAAATAACAAAACAACATTGACAGCAGATCGTACGCCAAAACCAAAACAGAAAAAAAATAAAATCCAAACCAGACCAGAAGCAGGAGCTTTTTTCGGGCTCACAGCTGTTGGCAAAGGCAGGCGACAGGAATGGGGACACGAATAGGGACAGGGACAGGGTCAGGGTCCTTTTTGTGGTTTATTTTTAGCCCCACAGGCCGTGAAAAACTCGGAATTCCCCGAATCAAAACAATACATCATCATGGGGGCGGCCCTGCATCGCATCGCATCGCAACGCTGTAAATTCGAAGAACCGAATAAACGAATACCCGAATCCGCGACCCACCCATGCCCTGCGTCCTGCGTCCTTGGTCCTGCCTTCTTCTTCGGTGAAATTGTGCATATTAAATACCAGACAGTGAGGGAAAACGAGGAAAAGTGAAAACAAAACGGGAAAACAACAGCTATCCAGGAAAAGCGAAAGTTATTGTTCAAGCGAAGTTAATACAAAATATTTGCTAGAGTTTTTAGAGCATCCTTTTTTTATGCAAAATATTTTGACAGAATTTATTTAAAAAATTCGTTCACTTTTTAACAGCATTTTATAAAAACCTTAAAAAGTTAAAACAGCATCTATTCAATTCTTTAAAAAAAAGGACAAGCTAAAATTAAATGAAGCATAAACAAAATATAAACAAAAAACAAAAATGAAGCATAGAAAAAACAAAAATAAATGCAGCATAAAATGACAAAAAAAAAATTAAATAAAGCATAGCTAAAATATTTTCAAAAATCGTGAAATATAAAATATAAAAATGTAAATAAACAATACAAAATAATTTTAAGCAATTTTTAAAGTATTTAACAAACTCCTGAACTTGCTAAAAAAATAAAAATATATATAACAAAATTAATAACAACCATAAAAACTAAAAAAAAACTAGAAATAACTAAATTTGTTATATTCTTCTACAAATTTAGGGACATTTAATTAGGACATATAAATAATTTAAAACTTTTTAATAATTCCCTAAACTAGTTACATTTTTTATAAAAAAAAAAAATAATTTAATAAGAAGTATAAAAACTATTTCAAACTATTAAAAAAAAATCCCTCAACATGTTAAATAAATAAATAAATAATTAAAATGAACTTTAAAAATCCCTGAACTTATTAAGTTTCTCTTAAAAATTGAATACATTTATTTAAAACCATAAAAAATAATTTAAAAGTTATTTAAAAGTGTCTTAAAATTTAAAAGGTCTTGAAATTGTCGACATTTTGTATTGTAAAAATACTTTTTAATAATAAAAAAAATTAAACATAATTTATATAAATAAAATAATGAAAATTTACTTATATTTTTTATAAGTACAAGCTTCTTCTTGGACTAAATAAACCTCAAACTTCCTTTAAGTGTATGGGAAATATGCAAAAAAGGAGGGACACAATTTGCGTGTTTTGATTTGACAAAGGTTTTGCGAGGTCCTGTGGCCTGTGAAAGCCAGCTTGGTAGGGAAAATGGAAAGTGAGGATACAGCCAACCCAAGTCCCAATCTGGAACCGAATCGGAGGCCCAAAACCCAAGACCCAGGAGCCAAAACCAAACCAAAAACCGGAACTTGAACCGAATGGGATTCGTTCAGGTCTTGGCAGGTTTCCTTTCTTTATTTTATTTTCTCTTTCCTTTCTCTGTCTCTTCTCCTTTTTTTTGTCTTTTGTTTTCGAGACCGAAACTCTTTTGGGAAGGGAGAGAAGGTTTGCTTTTTTTTACAGGAGGCCCAAAGGCTCCTGCGGTGGCCTGAAGGCATAAGGCATTTATACTAATTTGTCGATAATTTCGTTGAGCTCGTAAAATGTTCGCTTATGTTTATAGGGGGACACAAAGTGGCCAGAAGGCGGCAGAAGGACATGGGAATTGAGGCATTCCAATGGCATATTTGAGCCGGGGCGGGCACTCTAATAGACATTTTATCGATTGCCAGGCACAATTATATTTGATGAGCTTTTAATTGAATTGATTTACTTTCACTTTACCATATAAATAGCAGCCAGGCAGCCGGGCAAGGTCGCAGGAACCGCAGGACATGCAATGTGCCCCAGATAGCTGCTAACCGGTTAGTCCAAAGTCTAGGGTTAATACAACAAAACAAAGTAGCTAGAACACAAAAAAAAAAAAAACAAAAAACACAGAATAACAACAAATGTACTGACATTAATAAGTAAATTTCAGAGTCACGCACTTCATTTCAATTGAAAAATAATGGGGTTTGCCAGGGAAATGTTACTGGAAATAGATTAAGGACTTTCTCAAATGGGAAGCATTAATAAATAATAATTGAATAATTAAACTTAAGCCTTTAAGTTACTTTACTTAACTTTCTATATATTTTTTTTTTGAAGAAAAATTTAAATAAATCAATGGTTTTACCACCTGAAGCTTTCGTTTTTAACTTTATGCAGACAGTAAGTAAATAAATAAATAAATAAATATAAGTTTAATTCACTAATTTATAAATTTCTCATTAAAAAAAACGTAAGCTCTCTATTAAGTTAGTGAAAAATAAAACTAAAGTCATAGGACTATATATCAAATAGAACAAAGTGCTATCAAGTTACGAATTGGAGCAGAGAGCTCAGCCAATTGTCAGGGACAGAGGCCGAAAAAGAAAACTTTTCCAAGTTATATACGCACATACAAATATATATAAACATTGCACATATATACATATAAATATATATATATATATAAATATATACACACTCGCATCTCTCTGGTTTTAGCAGGACAAGTTCAAATCATCTCTCTCTCTCTCTCTCTCTTTTGGCTGCTGATGGAAATGCCAACAGCAGTCGGAGTTTTCCATCAGGAAAAGTTTTCATCAAAAAGTTGTAATTCCGTGCACGCCGCCGTCTTTGGTTTTTCCCAAAAAAAAAAAGAAAAGTGAAATAAAATAAGGAAAACTTTTCTCTAGCTGCCAGTGACTGGCTGCATTCAAAAACCAAGTTTCCGTTCATTTTCCCCATTCCGCAGTTTCCTATTTACGCACACATTTACCTCTCAGGAGAACTACATTATAATGTGTGTGCCAGTTGGATTCTCTCTTTGATATACTGATTCCCAAAAATAAAAAATATTATAATATAATAAAACTATATAATAATTCGAAATAATGATATTAAAAAATAATATCTACTTTTTAATTTATTAATTTATCCAACCTCATTTAAGTAATTTTTTCCGTTTATTGATCTGTTGCTTTGTGTGTTCATTCGTTCATCCATTTGTTACTTCATTTGTGTGTTCATCTGTCCTTTCATTTCTTTTCTAGTACATTTATCTGTTCATTTATGTATTTATGTTATTCCCTTCCCTCCCTTTATTTATCCAATTATTTGTGGATTCAATTGTTCTCCCATTCATTCATTAAAATGCCTATTCACTTGTCTTTCTATGCGTTTATTTCTGAATAAATAAAAAATTTATAAATAATGTAACAATTAAATATTTAAATAAATTCTTTAAAACTTTAAAAATAAAGAAATAAACACTTTGAAAGGCAGACAAGTGAATTGGCAAATTAATGAATATTAACTTTAATTAATGAATACTAATTTCCCTATTCACTTGTCTGCGTTCATTTCTTTATTTTTTTGTCCGTATAAAGAATTTATTTATAAATTCATTAGTTCCATTGTCTATTCAATTTTTATTCTTTTATTTATTCACTTGTCCATTCATTTCATCGTTTATTATGATTTTATTTCTTCATCTATATTTCTATTCACTTCTTCGTTGATTCATTCACTTATATGTTCATTTGTCCTTTTATGAATTAATTTATTCCCTTATTAAACTTTCCCTTTTTCTGTTAATTTATTTTTCATAGCTCCGTAAATTCCCTCGCTCAATTGTCCGTCCACAAAAGTACATGAATTGTTTTGCTTTTATCGGGAAAAGAGTAGTTAAACGTATCCATATTCTTCTATTTTTGCATTATTTCAATTATTTTCCTTACAAATTAAGGTTTAATGGCCTTAGGGTTTGCCATATGTCCCCCTCTTTTCCTCACCCTGCTCTGCTTTTCTTTGCTTTCCATGCTGTCATTCTCTCCCTTTATTCGCCATCATTTTTTGCTCCCTTTTTTGTCCTGAAAATGCAGCTTTAGTTGTAAGCTGCGAGCATAATTTCATTTTAATACTTTTTAAGCGCATTAATTACACACACACACACACACAGAGGGAGTATTATATATATACAAAAAAAATGTAAAAGGGAATGGAAGAGCGAGACAATTGCATTGACAATACCCCTCCCCCAAGACCTCCCCAGCCCTTAACCTCTCGCTCAGTTTAAGTGGATAATATGCGAGGTAATAACATCAAATGAATTGTGAGAACGCTCTCGGGGGAATTCCCCTGCTTTTTCATCTTTTCTTTTTTTGTGAGAATGCAAATAAAATATATGCATATATTTCTGTTTATTCAATTTGTAAGCTTTATTGTCAACGTCGTTAGTACGTCGTTTCCCAGGGACTGGCATACATGGCGTATGTGTATTTTTCTCTCGCTGCAGTTTCGTGTGGCTGCCACATTACGTATACGCCCCACATAACCTGCCCATTGAGGTAGCGGAAAATCTCGTGATGAAAAGAGGGAAGAGCAAACTCAAAAAAAAAAATCGAGGGATTTCCTTTAAGAGCAACGGCCTTGGGGGAAGGAGTGAAAGAGTGAAAAAGAGTGGAAAAAAAAACATAAATATAAATCGGCTATTGTTGCCTGTGGTTGAAAGTTTCTCTCAAAAATAGTAAAAATGTATTAATAGGGCTTAAAAATGTGAAAATGAATTTAAATGCCAAGGTTTTAATTATTTATTTATCTTTTTTTTATTTTCAAAATATATAAAAATGTATTATTGGTGCCTTAGAAATATTAAAGTTAATGAAAATGCTGGGGGTTTATTTTATTTATTACATTTTTTACTCCAGAAAGAAGTAAATAAGTTAAACAAAAAGAGGTCTTCTTTTTCGGATAAAATGTTTATTTTTCACTTTAGAATTATTAAAGTTAATTGTATGCTAAGGGTTTATTTTATTGTTTACATTATTAACTCAAAAAAGAAATAAGTTAGTAAAACACTAAGAGGTTTTTTTTCGGATAAAATGTTTATTTTTCACTTTAGAAATATTAAGGTTATGGAAATGCTAAGGGTTTATTTTATTGTTTACATTATTAACTAAAGAAAGAAATAAGTTAGTAAAACCCAGAGAGGTCTCTCCTTTTTTTCCTAATAAAATGTTTATTTTTCACTTTGGTAATTATGAAACGTAAATAAATATTAAAATGTTCAAAATTCTCAATAATTTCATAAATTTCTGTAATAAATCTGCCTTTATATACACTGATTAAAATTATAAAATAAAAGAACAATAAGAAATATTTAAAATTTTTATTTTTGCTTCGAAAAATGCATGTTTTTCCTCAACTAAAAATTATTTATTGGCTAAATTAAACTGTACTTTAAAACATTTGCACAATAAAAACTATAAATATTTTACTTCCTATTTATTTATTTGTTTATCCCTTAAACCTTTAAAACTATGTATCTCATGTTATATCCCCATCGGGGTTTTTGGTCCTGTTAAAAGTCCCTGAAAAAGGAAACCAAAGCAAATGCTGCTGTTGCTTTTGGCCAAATCGAAACGTGTCAATGCCATAAATTTTTGGGCCAATCCATAGAGTGCAGCAGCGTGTATTTACGACCCAGCTAGGTGTCTCTTTCTCTCTTACTGTCTCTGTGTGTCCCACCTCCAATTGCACTAATTAACTGAGTGGAAATGAGAGGTGGCTCTTGGACACATGCACATCCAGAGGCAACCTTCACCTGAATGGACAAACAGTGACGCCATTGCGACATCCGATCCAACACACACACACACACGAGAAACATTTTCCAATCGAAAACCAGCAACCCGGTTCTGGTTACAGCATTTCCCCTTAGTAATTTTACAGGTTTTCCCTTTTAAATTAAGGTATTCGATTCTTGCAGTGTGTCGTCGTCCCACCCACATCCTGAACACACTCTCGCCCCTCCTTTGATTAGCCGTGTGTTGTTGAGTGCATTCGAGCCAGGAGGAAGCCAGGAAGAGCAGGGAGGAGGTGGAGGATGAGGACAGCGACAGGTACACGCAGGTCCTGGAGGTGCTTTTGGTATTGCATTACGTATACGTAATCAGCTTAGTTGCTGTCGCTTAATCAAATAATCATTGCTTCGACGACGACCGCCGAGGTCGAGGGGGGATGGAGGCTAGAAAATCGAGGTGGTCACCTCCTCCAGCAATTACACACTGTCCAGGGATGGGTGGTCAGTCATTCAGTCAGTTGGTCATTTAGTCAGTCCATTTGCCAGTGACAATTGAGCGATTAGTGGGGGAGCTGGGGAGGGGTCTTGGGACCAGGGAGCCAGTAAATAGTACATATATATATAGATGCCAAAATGGGTCAGGGTTGAATCGGATTGGATTGTGTCATGTGGCATTAGAGTTAATGGGAATAAAGTACATTCTGGATAGATAATCAGTGAATGAAACAACTTTATACGATAGATATATAAACTTTATAATTTATATTATATAATAAATATTCTAGGTAGCCTTAGCTTATAATTTCCAAACTCTCAAAAACCCTTAAAATATTCAACATAATAAACATCAAAACCCTACGAAATTCCAAATTTCTCTCGTTTTAAATATACTTCAAAAAAATAAAATCCTTAGAAATGTCGTCAGAACCGAATACAAATTTGGAAAATGCTTTCAACGACATAACTCCCATGGTCCATGGTTTGGTGGAAAACTCACTCAAGCAGCTAAAGAAAGGGAATAAGTTGAATGGGGAAAATCTAAAGAATAATGCCGAAGTCCAGATGGATCTCAAGTTTCGCAGGAATGTTGTCAAAAGAGTGGAACAGCTTCTAGACGAGGAAAAGCCACAAATTTCAAAAATGCAAAATAGGGTTGAGGAGATCAGAGAAAAGTTAAGCGCCTTTCAAAAGAGAACCGATAACATAATCGAGGATCTCAAGTTTATCAAAATGCTGATGCTGGAGGCTAACATTCGTTTGGATGATTTGAAGATATCAGAACAGAAGGAAATTTAGAAATATGAATTTAAAGCTTAGTATTTAAAGGAAACATGCGAAATAATTAACAAATAATACGAATAAATCCAAAATTAAACAAAAGTAACTGATTTTTAGAGTTTTTTTTGTTAAAATTTATAGAAATATCTAGCAATATGTCTTTGGAGATAAAGAGTACTTAAAAATGAATATATAAATGTTAATTCCATTATTTAATCAAAATTAATTAACTTCTAGCATAAATTGTTGTATTTTCATATAGAAACAGTGTGACCAGACGTAGTAAGAATGCATTTAAAGAGACCAGGGCACCTTGAAAATTATCTAAATTCTAGAAAATTAAAGCTTTATATCAACGGTCATGAAGAATTTATAATTTGAAATTATTTTTTTGGAATGGGAAATTAAGAAAAAGTTTTCTTTTTAAGCAATACAAATTATAGAGACCAGTATGACCAGAGGCATTTAGAAGGCATTTAAACAGACCGTACGCCTTGAATAATAGCTAAATTGTGGAAAATTAAAGCATAAAATCAATCATCATAAAGAATTAAGAATCTAAAATGGTTTATTTTCCAGAATTCTGCGGAATAAGTTTCCTTTTTCTCAATATTTTAGATAACCAAGAACTTAGTTAAGAGTTCAAGTTAAGATTCCTATTTAAAAGCACTGTCACATCACATTTTCTGTCTATTTACTTTGTTTATAGCAATTAAGACGTAAAGGATATCATTGGAAAATATTATGAAAAAGCACAAACAACCATATCAATTTGAACCCCTTGTGTTTTTCTTCTCAATTAGTGTCTCAAAAAAATAACTCAAGATTCCAGAGAAGAGGTAAAAGCAATTTTTAATAAAATTATATTGCAGTGGAGAAAAGGCCACAATCAAGTGCAGCTTGTGAACGCCCACGAGATCTGGTCCTGTCCCTCCTTTGCCTTTGACTCTGATTCCTGGATATTTCTTCCCTCTGGCTTTTCTGGGAATCTTTTAGCCAACGCTGTTAGCTGTTCCTGGGATTTGTCAGACGCATTTTACTGGGAAATTCGATTGCAGTCACTTTGGCCAACTTGTGTCTCTGTTTGAATGGCTATTTATAGCCTGTCATTTGAATGGCATTCCGGGCGGGCATGGGGCCCACGCATTATTTACTACATCAGTACAGTTAAAGACATATATATATATATATATATATCGTAAACACATTTCCCATTACACGTGCGGACATTTTGTTTAGTTAGTCCGAGTTCGTGTGTGTGTGTGTGTGTGTGTGTGTAATTACATAATGATTTATTTTCGCATTTCGATTCGCTCGGCCGTGTGCGTTTTTGATTTATTTACATTGAGTGCGAGGTCATCACAGCCTCATTATTCGATTAAATCAAAGAAAAAACCCAAATAAAACCTTAAGGATATCTTAAATCCTTAACTATATACAAAAATGTAATCGAAAAAATATTAAATAGTTAACGATTTCTTCAAGTAAATCACTTTTTAAGCCAACCGGCCCCTCACTTTGGCACATTCTTAGTGTTAACGAAATTAAATTGATTTATTTATTAGCTGCCTGTTATTTGTTTATAAACAATAAAGGCCCAAAGAATGCGCATTTGAGGTTTATGAACATTTCAAGCGCCGCAAAAAAAAAAATGAAGGAAAAGCAAAAAGAAAGAACAATAAAACAACAATTATTTTTATGGCAAATATTTATCTAACAGCATTTAAGGCAATGGGTGGGAATGGTTGGTTTTGGTTTTGGTTTTTGGTTTTGTTTTTTGTGTTTTCGGCTTTCGCCTTGCCTGTCAAAGGCAAAACAAAGCATCGAAGGCTGTTTAATGCTGAAATATTAATGTGCGGTAATTATCCCACACACAAAAAATGAAAGGGATTTGCCTTTAGTATTGAAATTTAATTTTATATGCTATCCTCCCTTTAATTAATTTCCACTTTATTATTATTAGTGCCTGGGATTTGTGACATCTGTGGGAAAAGTACTCCAAACACTTTCCTGGAACTCGAAAGTTTTAACTATCGAAAGGCCAATTTAAGAAGCAACATCTGGAAATTCCTGAGCAGACTTTGAGCACCAATTAAAACAATTAAAAAGCGAAATTCTGACAGCCAAATTTAACATTTTTAGGGACTTTTGGCCAAGTTCAAGGTCGCAGGTTAAGTTGCTTTTCAATAAAGATTTGCTACTAATTTGGGGTGGAAATAAAATCGATTCTATAATCGATTTAGGGGTTTTTTCTTATAAATTTTACTAAATATTACAGTATATTAAAATATTATTATATATTATATATGTTAACAATATATAATCTAACATAAATTAACTGAAATCGAAACCAAAACCAAAAATTCAATACCAACCAATAGAAAATGCAATCGAATTTTATTCAGCTTCGTTTATATTGGTTGTATATCCGAGGGATATATGTATATATACAAACCGATGGACAAATGATCGAAAATTGTGTACTAAATACATATATATATATATCCACGGGTACAGAGAATCGCGTTTAAGTTCATTTGTTCTGGGCTCGTAGATTACGCATTTTGTTTATTGTTTTGATGAAGTGATGTTGGTGCTGGTGCTGCTGCTATTGTTATTGTTATTGTTATTGTTAATTTATTTTTACCTACTCGGCTGGCGAAAAAATCAAGCAATATTGCCAAGGCAACAGTTAAAGGCATCGAATTACACGGCTTTGATTCCAGAAATTCGAAGAGAAATTAAGTAAATAAATAAATATTATAGGGAAAGTAATATGGGAACAAAATGTATAGCTTACATTTTATATATCTAATGAAAATTTGGGTTTTCGATATATATATAAATATTTGTTGTGCTCCTTATTAAGTAAAAAAATAGGTAATATAAGGAAAAATTGTATATAATAAGAAACTACAATTTATTCTTAAAGACAGCTTGATTTATATATATATATATATATATCATTATAAAGTATTTTTTTACACTTTACGAAGTTAATAAACAAGTGTTTTATGGAACATATTATAAGAAATAAATTCTAAGTCTTATATTTTATATATTTAATGAAAATATATTTTTTTTAAATATATATATCAGCAAGTACCTTTTTTTGCACTTAGTTATTATATTTACCAAAGGAAATACCGAAAATGTATAAGAGAAACATGAAAATAAGTAAATATAATCAAATTTGGAGTTAATGAGCGACCCGGAAATCATTTTCGGCACCATCAACAGGGATTCCTGCAGCAGGGAGGAGGCTAAAAACCAAAACAAAACCATAACAGCAACATAAATTCAGAGGAGAGTGGAGGAGCAGCTGCCTTCCTTCCAACAGGACAACGAACTTTCCGGGGAATAGTCGCAAAAAAAAAAAAACAGAAAAAAAAACATGAAACTGGCAAAGGCAAACAGAGAAAAGCAGAGAGAAAGCATCCAAATATTTTGGCTTGGTCAATATTGAGTTGAAAATGAATGCCAAGCCTCCGTTTCGCCGCCACCTCGCCCCTTAATGGCCAACACAATGGTGTTAGCTTTGTTAAGCGCAAAGAGAGAGAGGAAAAAAAATATATATAAAGAAAAACTAGAGAGAAGCGAAAAAGTTTCCACAAAGCATACAACACAGCAATCATCAATTTGAAATGCTCAAGTGACGAAGAACCTACTCCTGCCAAAATTTATCTTTATTATATATATATATTTAATTGTAGGGAGAGGTATAAATATATAAACATCTTAGTAGTTCGCATTTCTAGTTCAATGATCCTTTGCAAAATAATAAATTATTGAATTTTTGTGTTTGCAAAGCCGAATAGTGTGGCCAGGGAGAATTGGAAAGCATACAAAGTGACCAGGCGCCTTAAAATAATGTATTTTGGTTGAAATGAATAAATAAAATAATAAAATTGTATAAAATTATAAACACACGTACAAATTAGTTGAAAGTTATAAAAAATATAGTCAAAATTATCAAAATTTATTATTCGAATAAGTAATTAGTTAATAATTAATTAAAGTATGGGAAAATAATAAGGCGGAGAAAGCATTTTATTTAAATAATAACAAATAAGATATATTATCTTATTGCATTGTTTTGTAAACAATTTCAAATTCAAACCCTCAATGAGGCTTTTTATCTTCCACATGCAACATTTAAACCAATTAATTGGCGTACATTTTAAAAGATAAAGAAAATTAATTTGAAAATGAAGAAAACAATTTTAAAATAAATTTAAAAAATAAGTGTATTAATAAATAAAAGTATGTATAAAAGATTAAGATAAACTTAATTTGAAATTAATGCATGAAATCATTTGAAATGAAAACTGCCTAATTAATTTCACTAAACAATATCGGAGATAAAGTATCAAAATCCAAATAATGCCCAACTTAAATCTTATTATTAAGTAGACATATGCCTAAAGCTGACTGCAAAATAATTTAAGCAGCTTCCAGATGTCAGTTTCTAATCACCATAAATTTTAGAGCATTTTCAACTAAAAGGCAATCGCATTGTCACTGATTAAGCAAATAAGTCCCCATTCAAACCATTAAAATTCATTGCAAGAAAATCATAAAGGACTTAAAATACAAGAGCGAGAATTTAAAATGAAATTATTTTGTAAACATTAATTACTGCAAAGACTGCAGCACTTTGAAATCATTACAATAATTATTTTAAATAGTCCAAAAGGACTCTGAGCTCTCTTCAGTACTACATAAATAATTTACATTTTACTAAATATAGCAAGTAAATCCCACAAAGATGCAGAATATTAATATAAACTCTGCAAACTAATTTGAAATGAATGCACCACACCTGTGCAAAGTCAGTCCAAAGTCTGTCTACGTAATTATTTAAGCCGATACGATAATTTGCCGCTCAACCGGGCTTTGGAGGTGCGGGAAAGTCAGGGGCTTTTTGGTCGGGGGAAGTCCTGGTGAGAAACCAGGGGAAACCAATGACAAATAATTAATTGCGCACACAGCACCCTCCACTGTCTGTCTATAATCAGACGTGTGTGTGTGTCCTGCATGCAGGACAAAACACACACAGACACAGGCATAGAAATATGTCTGATGTGCGACATGGTTGTGATGGCTGTGATGGCTTCAATGGCTCCAATGGCCCGGGTGTTATCGAGCTCCTCCGCCTGCCACCAATTAACTTGGGCGTATTGTGTAAATAATGTGTTAGACATGGTTACACATTCATGCCGGCCATAGACACGTCGTTGGCATCGTCATCTTAGGATCTAAGGGGTCCTCGGATACTGGATACAGGACTGCCCCCGCTCACTGCTCACTGAATCCTCTCTATGCCGGATCTTCGCGAGTCCCGGCAATAGGATTTTGATTGCACTTGGAGCTGCTTTAATTGAAGACCTAGACAGGATATGGGAGACAGGAGGTGATGGGAGATGGGAGATGGGAGATGGGAGACAAGAGGAGATGGGAGACAGGAGACAGGACCTCGGCATAGACCTGCGCAACCAAGTGGCCGCCCCGTGATGGGGCTGTTGACATTGATCCTATTCCATTCCCATTTCCCCTCCCTTTCCCATTCCCTTACCCATTCCCTCCCTTCTCCAATCCCTTACACATTTCCATTCCCTTTCCACACCGATTATATGTCGCTCTCTGATGCTGAACTGAACTGAACCGATGGCGATGGCATAGCTGTAGACGCCGCCTGAGCTGCTTGTTGGTAATTGCCATCAAATCGAGGGATAAAAAGCCAAAAAAAAAACACAAAATAAGAGAAACAAGTAAGAAAAGGCTACAATGTGCTACACTGTAAAAAATATACGAAGTTAAACTTAGCCCAGAAATTTTTATTAAAAGTTATATTAAGTTTGTGAGCATTAAAGCTCAAAATCACAGAGAATGTGAAACGATTTTTTTTAATAAAAAAATAGTGTTACCAACTATTTAGTTTCAATAAATTGAATCAGTGTGACCATATTATTAATTATTTTTCTTATTTATTAAGCAATTCATTTATTTTTAAAGCTCAAATGTTTAAAATAACAAACAAAAAGATTTACAAAAATATTAAACAAATTTAGTTCCAACAATTCAGAAAAATCAGACAGTGATTTTTTATTTAAAAACAAATTATCTATTTAAATAATAAAATTACATAAATTTTTTAAGCTCGAAAACATGAAATTAGAAATAATTTTAAAAAAGTTCTTTAAAACTAAACTAAAATAATATTAACCAAAAATGTTACCTATTATTTTAAAAAATCAGTCAGTGTGATTATTATTATTATTAATTTTTTTATTGTATCTATTAAAAAAAAATGAAAATAAAACCTCAACAAACTATACTATTCTTGAATTATTTGTAGGAAAAATTACAAAAATCTTTGAAAAAACACACCAAACGAATTGAAAATAATTCTTGTGGCCTTCCTAATTTTCCTAGTGAAATGTAAATAAGGTGAAAAACATAAAAAAAACATTGTGTGGCTTTGTAAAAATGTTAATTACAAAACATAAATCATTTGGCCTTTTAGACCGATTGATCTGAATTTATACGAGATTTGTGGAAATTTTTGGCCCAACTATAAACTATAGAAATTTCCAAGGGAAAGAATATGGAATGGAATATTTCGACAAGTGTAGGGAGAAGCCAAGTGGTGTCCTTCTCGTCATGGACTGACTTGTGCGCCATGCATGTGACGGCAGCTCAGCAGGATATTTTGTAAATCATTAGTCAACAAAATGGTGTGTCTGTGTGTGTGAGTCTGTGTGTGAGTCTGGGTGTGTGACGCCATTATTCTCTTGCCCTCATTTTCCGCCAACCCCCCTACCCCCCTATACCCTAGACATTGTAAAGAAAAGCGAAGGAGAGGGGGGATCCTCTTTCATGGATGCCACACATTCCTGGCCTGATGAGATGCGCCGCCTGCGCAAGATTGCCCCGAGTATACGCAGTCGAGTGCAGTCTGTCCACCGATGTCATCAGCATTACGAGGAGGTGGCAGTGGCTGTGGCGGTGGCATCTGGCACGGATGGATAAGGAGGAGGCACTCCACCCACCCCCCACCACCAGTGGCACCACTCCAGCGAGACCATTAGGCCATCAAAGTTGATCAGCCTAGATCGATAAGGGGGTTTAGGGCAGAAACCACCTGTTTGCACATTTCATTTTAAATAAATAATATTTTAAGGGGATTTTTAAAGGCTATTTTAGTTTGTTTTTTTTTTTTTTTTCAGTAAAAAAATGTAATTCTTGTACAGTACCTTTACCTGCCGCAATTTAGGGTTAATTTAAGCCAAGTGTAAGCAAAAACTTAAATTGTTCTGCAACAGCTACTACTTAATGTAAAAGGTTCACTGAGACAAAAATAATTAAACAAAATTTATGCCCCCACAAGATGTTCTTATTTATTTAATAATTTTAAATACGGTTTATTATTTATTATAATAATATGTAAACATTTTTTGTAAGCTACAATAATGCTCCTTTAATTTTAATATAAATAAATATCATTGTTTATAAGCCCCGGTACTAGGAGGGGTTATCATAGCATTGATAAAATAAATTAAAGAAATATATGACCCACAGTTTGTTTTTATTTTTTTAATGACATTAAATATTGTTTATTATTTATTATTAAGTGTTGACACATTGTTTTCAAGCATTAATTATGCTCGTTTAAATGTTAAATAATTACAAATAAAACCCAGTTCCTAAATTTAAATAAATTAAATAAATATATGACACACAATTTGTTTTTATTTATTTAATGACATTGAATATTGTTTTTTATTTATTAAAAAAATATGTTCCAATTGTTTGCAGGCTATAAAAATAGATCTTTTAATTTTACAATAAATAAATATTATTGTTAATAAGCCCCAGTTTCATATGTTAAAATAAATTAAAGAAATATATGACCTTCAATATCTTTTTATTTATTTTATGACTTTAAAGTTCAAGTAATAAGTTCTAAAGCCTATTATTAAGTGTTGACAAGCTATAATTATGCACCTTATATATAAAAAAAATATATAAATGTTTTTACTTATTATTTCCTCCTAAAATAAAGTTGAAACATGTATTTAAAAAAGCTTTAACAAGCCAATTAAATGCGGTAAATATTAAAAGAAGGTTTTAAACCAAAAGCGATCCAGGCATAAACCGTAATTTGTGAACCGCAAATAAAAGGAGGATTGTGTAAAGGATTATAAAAATGGTTGACCAAAAAAAAAACAAAAAAAAAATAAAGTGAGTTGTAAAAAATTAAAGTTTTTCAGTGCACGAAATTGCTTGGTGGAAAATTCAGTCACGGGGAAAGTTGGCTCAGGAGAAATGAAGGAATATGTGAGTGAGGTGAATGAGGTGAGGTAAGGAGAGGGGAGGGGCAGCGGGAGGTGTAGAAGGTGGGAAGGTCAAGGGGCAGGAGCTGGGGGCTGGGGGAAATGAAACTTTTTGGAACTGGCCAAGTGTGAGTGTGTGCTGCCTGGTTTGGTGGCGCGGCTAATGACGCCAACATTAGGCGAACGTTTAATGTATGTGCACGTAGCCAGGTCCGTTCCACACACACACACACACACACATGCACACCCACCACACACTCTCGGCCGGTAGTCCTGTCTTTGTATATTGCTCTCTCGCTCTATCTCTCTCTTTAGACACACATGTACAACAGAGGTCAATAAAATAATATCAACCAAGATGTTTTTTTTTACAAAATTTTAGTCATTAAACTAAAAATAAAAATGCATTTATATTTAATTCATTATCAGGATATATAAACATTTTTTATATAGTTAGTCTAATTATTAAATATAAAACAAATATATAAAAAATCTGACAGTAAAATATATTTAGCACGAAAAATAAGTTACCTAAAAAAACTGTTCAGAAAGAGTGCTATCAAAATTTATCCATAAAACTAAGCCTAATTTTTAGCAATTTATTTATTAAATATATTAAGAAAAATGTGATAATTCATAAAAAAAAGAATATACAAATATTTGAGAGTTCAATATTTTATTATTTACACACTAAAAAATAATAAATTTATCTTGAAAATAATTAAATTAATAAAAACATAAAAATAAGAAAAATTATTATATTACTTAAATACAAATCGATAACTTTGCAACTATATTACGGAGCAGGGCTATTAAAATGTATCCTTCAAAAAATATATATTTATTTAAAGTACCATTAATTAAAAAAAAAAATTGAGGGGTAGTCCTATAAAAATTTATCCATAATACTAGACTTCATTTGCACTTAACAATTATTTATCAAATATAATTATTTATATATTTATTCATATAAATATTTTTATTTTATATAAAAATGAATTTATTTATCAAATTAGCCTAATATTTATTATTATTATTCATTATATTTATTACATTTTATTTACTACACTCATGTAATTATTTAAATTTACCAAAAAAAGAATTTATAAAATTAGTAACCTTTAGAAAACTATTATACCGCGAATAGTGCTATTTTTGTGAACACAACTGTAAATACGCACGAAAGTCAAGGCAGACAACGTCAGATGCTCGAGAGCATTACATAAGCGACGCAAAACTGTATGCTACACTTTTTGATGGCCACCCATCCATCTGTGTGTGTGTGTGCGTTATTTCTGGCCATGGAAAGCGTTGAGAAGAACATGAACGCAATGAGGGAGGGGTGGTGAGGGGGAGCCAAAAGGGAAAAGGACAGCCGTGGTTGAGGGTCGACAAGGATACGCACGGCACGCCACTCAAAAGCCATAAGCCCGGCAAATTAACATGCCCAAATTATGACAAAAGGAAAACGAGGCTAAAACAAAGGCCCCGGCCAAAAAAGCAAAAACTAAGGGTGTGTGTGTGTGTGTGCAGGCACCAAATAGGGGGAGGTGGGTGCAAGGGGACGGGGGCTGGTGCTGGGGGTTTTTTGGTTTCCGCTGTGGACCGGAAAGGGCCAAAGCGAGATTACCCACAAAAACAAAAAATGAATAAAAACGCAGCCAAACTTTGGCGTTAACAACATTTTTGATTTAACTTCAATTTATATGCTAAATAAATAAAATTAAACCCCTTTTTTTTAATTAGGAGTCATTTGTATACCACCAGAAAGACAATAAATCAATATAGACAAGGTTTTGACTTGTTAAAAAAAAAATTAAATAACAAAAACAGTAAAGAAAATGCTATCTACCAAAAATATGGCTAAAAAAATAGTGGAAAACTAAACTAAATAAGAAAAAAAGAATTTTCTTAAAAGGATATTCTAAAAATATGCCTTAAAAAACACCGAAAAGCTTTACTATATTTATAGTATATGGAAGACTAACATTTATGCCTTGACTCGTACCTCTTACCATCATTAAAATCAGTTTAACCCCAAAAGCTGCTTCTTCTCCTGCTTATTTTCGTTCTGCTTATTCTCCTGCTCCTTCTCATACTTCTCCTTCTGCTCCTTCTCCCACTTCTTCTTCTCCTGATTTCTTGAACTTTTGAGTTTTGCTTGGGCTATTGTCAGTGTGTGTGAGAGCCACAAGTGCAGATTACTCATACGCCCCGTTAAGCGAAACCAAAACCAAAACTAAAACTGACTCACCCACAGACAACGCACGACATATAAACTGTCATAATCAGGGATGCGGACACCAGGGCGTAACATAAAAGCAGCCAGGGATGGGATGGTTAGGAGGGTGAATTCTGAAACCAGGAATGGAACCAAAAACCAGAGCCTAAAAAAGGTACAGGACAACCGTAGTGGCCGTAGTCATAGTTTAATATCCATTTAACATGCTTTTCACTGAGAGAAATTTGAACAAGAGCAAAGGCAACACTTTCTCTATATATATATACAATATATAAATACCTCGACTTTTCTGACAGTGTGCATGTGTTTTGTGGGGGAAATTCCCAAAGTGATTATATTAATACAACATGAGCCACAAGTGTGTTGCATACATTGAGGCGTGCCGACTTGAGCCCAAACGAATCCATGACAAAACTTTTGCCCCATTGTATCAGCACATGTGTGTATGTATGTCCTATTCATGGCATATGAAATATACATAAAGCCAACGAAGCCAACGAACCAACTCTAATAATAATAAAATAATAAAAAGCAAAACAAACTTTCACCATACTCAAAAGTTGTGGGCGGCAGAAAACTAACCAAGAAACTAAAACAGAGTATATATATTATAAATATGTATATATATATCCTGAATATGCATAAAAATCCAAGAAAAGTTTTGAACAAAAACTAAACCCCTTAGCTTTTTCCTGGTAAATATTTAGAGCTGCTTTTGAAAAGTAGATCAAAATAGAATTTAAAAAGTTAAAACTCACCATAAACATTAGCTTAAAATATCAAAAAGATGCAGGATATGCAATGTTCTGTAAAGAGAAAATTTAATTTGTTGATTAATTCAATTATTTTTAAAAATTTTAAATATTTATATATCAAAAGAGTAAATTTATTCAACTTCTTTAACAAGTTTTCCTTCCTTTAACTGCCTGTGAAGGTCATTCTGAGCTGCATATTTCAAGGATGCCACATCCTGCTGCAGCACACACACACACACACATACACCTCGCTGTGTCTAATGAACTAAATTTAAATTTCCTCTTTTTTTCTTTTGTATATTTTACCTGTGCTTTTTGGTTCAAGTTTTTTATGGCACTGTTGAAAATTAACTTAAATTGCTTACAACCATAAAAAGCCTTTATGAGATTTCATTAAAGTTTATTTTTAAATTAAAAGAGGTTTTGTTATGACCCCCAATAATTTTTAAAGATTTTATTCATTTATAAGTAATTAACAAGTAATGAAAAGTAGGAACTAGCTTTATTCTATTAAATTCTAAGTAATAAAAGGCATATCTACAAAGTACCAGTGATTAACTTGTAGCATTTCCCAGAATAATGGTTTATCTACTATTTTCTATATAAAAGCATACAAAAGGTACAAATGCTTTGGTAATTAATGCATTCCAGCTTAAATGAAGGCTTATTCGTTGGAAAATGGCGGCGCGTGCAGCTGTTGCCATAAGAAAATGGGGGAGGAAAACTACAGCGGGGGAGGGAAAGCAATAAATACAAACAAACTATGGTTTTTCAGAGAAACTGCCAGGACTTGCTCATGTTTTTCATTTAGCTAAGCTTGGTTTTCTGAATTTACATATATAAATAAATATTTTATGTTAGTAAACTTCTGATGAAAATAAAAAATTATTAGACTTTAATTTACTACAAGAAAAAAAAAAAAGAATTTACTACAATTTATTGTTTAAATTAAGCTTTACTTTATTCCTTTTTTTTATATAATTTTATTATTATTTTTTTTTTTTTTTTGTTAAATGTTGCTTCAATTTAATAACCTTTAAAATGTCATTTACTTTGCTTAAATTTATTTATTTTTTTGCATAAATTTAGCTCAAATTTTTTACTTTTTAAACACAAATTTGTTTAGTTTTAGTTAAATGTGGCTAACATTTATTTACTTTTAAAATTAAGATTTCTTTTTTTACTATTTACACTTTGAATTATTTAATTTTTGTACTTAAATTGTTAATTCTTTACTTTTTATACCTCAATTTATTTAATTTATTATTTTTTTTAGTAAATATAGCTTTATTTCAATTTCTTTTTAAATGTAGCTTAATTTTATTATTTTTTACACTTCCATTTCTTTTAAATTTAATTTCCTACTTTTTTTTATTTCTGAACTTATTATTTATTTCATTTTTTTTTTTCACTTTAATGTGGATTTAATTAATTACTTTTTATACATACATTTTTCATATTTTTGTTACATATATTTTGTTTTAATTGATAAAATTTTTATAGTTAAATTTAATAAATTTTTTTTTTAACTTCAACTTAGCTTAAATAATATTGTTTCATCCCCCTAAAATGTATGATTTTTTAGGGTATTAAACTGCCTTCTAATATTTTGTGTCTGCTCATCGTTTTCTGCTTCAACTGCCTCCAGAGTCCTTCCTGGCAGCCACTACTCCCATTGCCTCGCCTTTGCCTCTGCCTTCCCTTGATAAAAATCATAAAAAAAAACAAATAAAATCTGAGAAGCCGAAGTTTGTATACTCTTTTGCAGTTTCACACAAAAATGTTGCTAAAACAATACAAAAATCTTAGAGATTCTTTGTAGAAATTAATATTTTTAAAATACTTTTCTTAATTTTTCTGAGAACGGAAAAGGGGATTATCTTCTCTAATCACTAAAATTACCATACCCCTCCGTCAAGGGCATTAAAAGGCGGCAATGCCAAAGGCGGCGACAGAAGCTCAGCTGGCAAAGAAGCTCCCTTTTCCCTGCTCGCTGTTTATCTCGCTCGCTGTGTGCACATTAACCTCTTTGTTAATCATTTACAAACAAATGCAAATAAAATAAAATACAGCAGCAGCAGCAGCCAAGGCAGTACAGGTAACAAAAACGGTGACGTAGGAAGGAGGACCACGGTGGCTATGCAAATAAAAAACCAGGCAAATGAGCAGCGAAATTGCAAAAGGTCGGGCTGGCTGGCAGGCTGGCAGGCGGCCGTAAAAAGGGGGGTGAACTTAAAGGGGGGATAAGCTCTCGAGCTTTACGGCATACACAAAAATACGGGCGGGGGCGCAGCCGCCACGCCCATTCAAGATTTGCGCCAGTTACGTCGATTTTTCCCGCCGGTTTTTCCGCGACCATTCCAGAATTCATCTCAAAAATCTCTGAATAATTCACTGAAACTTTTGTGACTCTTCTTGGTTGGTTTTTTTTTCTTCTTTTTCCAACTGCAAATTGCATTTTGGTCTGGCCAACTCACGGTGTTGACTTTTCTCGAAAAACTTTTAATCAACGGAACAGAGGTGGTGGTGGTGGCTGCTTTTGGCTTTTGAAAACTGGGTTTTCCATCGGCGAGCGTTCCAATTTTCCCAGCTGCTTTCATATGCAAAAGATACTTGACTCTGGCAGCTTCATAATTAGTTTGATGATGTTTGCAGTCAACCTTTACTCCCTTATATATATAGTATATATGTATAGTATATATATAAAGTATATATATATAGTATATACCTTTTGGTAGCCGCTAACCACTGATTTTGACCTGGCAACGCACTAAGCCAAGGCTCAGAAATTCATTAATTTCGTGGGCCTAATGATATTTTAATTAAAACTATGCCGCTGTTGGTCAGGGGAAAACCTTTTGGCTTTTCACGCTTTAATAAAATTGCTCACTTTCCCGGTCTGCTCTGTAAGTGTGTGTGTGTGTGTGTTATGCCTCCTGATTCGATTTTCGTTGATTTCCCAGAAAATTCCAAGCCGGTGCCCTGGGGGGCTTGGGGTTTTTTTTTCGTGTTGAATTTATTTGCTAGAATCCTTGTGGCGGCGGCAATCTTTGATCAAATCGAAAGCGAGGGCGTAGTATCCATAAGATACGCGTGAATGTGGGCTACCTTGAGAGGTAAAGTTACCAAAAGGTATCTCAAGTATAAATACTTGCCCAGAAAGCCCAAAATTAAGTTGTTTTGTGATAGAGAAACCGTATTTTTGAAACTATTTCAAGGGTTTGTCAAGCTTGAATTATATTTAAAATCAATATTTGTAATAATAAGTAATAATAAATTAATAAAGTTTATTTTAAACTACTAAAACTACTACTAAAAAAAATTGGCAACTTAATTATCAAAAAACATTAATAAGAACTGAAAACTACTTGGGAAAATGCATTTAAACATTTGCAAGGAATTGCCTTTAGTTAATTTACCTTAAATGAAGATACTTTCTCTGTAAATGCTGTGGCAGAATTTCCAATTAAGAGAATGTAAAGCTGAAATATTTTTTCCAAGAATACTTTGAGCTTTGAATTTAAGCAGAAATCCTGCAAGATACCTAGGAGACTGACACTGAGAGATACTTCCACCTTTGTATCTGGTAGATTCTTCTCCCTGCCAACCTTGTAAATAACAACAGTTGCAAGCTGTAAAAACTGCAACTGCACAACGGAGACGTACATGTACCCATCAAATGTTGCCGTATCTGGGAGTGTGTCCCCGGCTCTTATCTAATCTGCCCTGCCATGTATCCGCCGCCGTTTGTGAGCCAGGTAATTGCCCGTCCAGGAGAAAAAAAAAGAACATGTTACTCACTACGGGGCAACTGGAAACGCAATCCCCCAAGCATTTCGCTCTCCATTCCCCACTCCTCGCTGATATCACAATGTCCCGGGCAGCAAACATTTATCGGCACAAACACACACCAACACAGAGCATAAAATCCTTTAACAAGGGAATTGTTAAAAGTAAAAAAAAAATGTTGAAATTTACTAGGATGCTCCCAGAAATTACTAGGAGTTTTTAACATGTTTTTAAATGTGCCTAAGAGGATGCAATGATTTTCCGAGGCATCCAATTCAGTTCCAAAATTTGATTTTGTCATTTCTGGCACCCTTCTAGTAATTTTAACATATTTATAAATGTATTTAACAATTAAAAAGTAGGAACTTAGTACAACTTAGTACACTACATCAATTATATATTCTTTTCATGCCACCTAGGAATTATAACGAAACTCCTAGGAATTATATTCTTTGGAATTAAAACGAAATTCCTTGGAGTTATAACGAAAATTTCTTGTAAATATAACGAAATCCCTAGGTAATAAAAATTAAAAATAGGAAATAAAAACCGATAAATATGTTTTACTTTTAAGAACATTTTATGATAATAGAAATAAGTTTCGATAAATGTGTAATATATTCCATTTTTAACAAAACGATATTCGTAGTTTATATCGATACGATTTTACTATTTTAATCGATTTGATATTGTTTTTATCTCTTTTTTATATACAGCTTTATATCTAATTTTTTATCTTATATCTTTTTATTGCCTTACTTTCTCTCAGTGCAACTGCCAATGATGACGCCGAAGTTGAGTTGGCAAGGCTGGCGTCTCGTCGCGTCCGCCATGCTGTCAACGCCATGCCGCCTAACGGTTTATTTGCAAAGCGTTCAAACTGTCAAAATGGCGTGCGGTGCGCGCTTGGCCATAAAAAAAAAACATACCTAAAGTAAAACCCCAAAAAACAGAAACCCAAACTGAAACTGAAAGTGAAACTGAAACAGGAACGGAGCAACGACGTCAGTGAGTCAATAATGTAATTTTCTCGTTTGATATTTCCACTACACACACCCACACCCCCGCGCACAGGCGGGGAAAAGCAAGGAAATGAGGAAATGAGTTAAAGGCGAGCCCTGAAATAAACCCAGGCAGAATTCCTGAAAAACAACGAGGTCAAAAGGCATATAAATTAATAAAAAAAATGCATAAGTCAAGGTTTATATTTAAGGTACTTTTTAAGAATTTTTGAAAGTTAAAAAATATTCTAAAAGTACAATCTAAATTTAAACTCCATTTTTATTTTTATTATTTTTTTTTTGTAAAATATGTTACAAAAGATATATATTCATTAAAATATTGTTTACATCAAAAAACAGCAGCACGAACAGTTGAAGTAAAAACAAAATAAAATGCATCAAGCCAGTTAATCACACTTCAGGTCGTGTCATGTCCATTTCCCAGAGATCCCATTCACGTTTTCCGCCACACCTGATGATGATTGCACTATCCGAGTGTGAATGCGAATGCGAATGTGGTGGTGTCTGTCCAAATGCATTATTTTCGGTTGTTGCGGTCGACCGCAAACACAATTCATTCTAATTTCGAAATGGTGTTTGAACACGATTGACAGTTTGTCGGCTGGGAATTGCATTATAGAACCAATGAAATACCCAGTAAATGCATACAAATATTTAATTTCTTAATAAACCAAATTAAACAAACAATAAGGGATTTATTTACTCCCCTTTCTTTTCTTTTTTTGGCTAAAGCCTATCTAATCGTTTATATGTATTTATCTTAATCAATCAACGATGGAACTATCAAAACGATTTCGATTAGAACATATTTAGGCGCAAAAAAAAGCGTCATGAAAATGTGAAAATGTCACGAAACAACAAAAAAAAATTACGCATACGCCCTGGGTTCAGCACAGCACACGACGTCGCCTGAATAGAGCTCTCCACCATGCCAAGCGAACTGAACCGAATTGACGGCCTTAACTCGATTAATGCATAATACAATGCGAACCATAATTGTCACACAGCGAGTGAAAATGGTGGTCAGCGGAATGGATATGGAAACTGAATTGGAAATGGTTATATAGAAGATGGGAATCAAAATTGGAATTATAACTAACAGACATTATAAGAACAGACAAGCGATGACCGCAATGTCGACGCTTTAATTAAACAAAATAATAATATGTAATCGGTAAGGTAATTCTAGGGGGGTAAGCCCCAACCATTATCCCCACCTGCCGCACTTCTTACTTTACTTTTCCCTCCCCCCTTCGATATTACACCATGTTTTCCCTTTGCCTATTTTTTTTATCTTTGAGCTGCTAATCCTCGGCGATTTTTGATAATTTATGATAATTCAAGTTTATTTACTGCCTACAAGCCCATAAATTGTTACCAAGCGATTTCCCTTTTGGGAGATAACAGTAATTCCGGAACTGCTTATATTGTTTTTATCTATAAAAAAAATATGGCATTGAAATTAGATTCAGAGATATATTGGTTTTATTTTAAGAGATTTAATGGAGTTTTTTCTTAAATTCTTAATTAAAATATATAGTTATTATGTGCAATTATTTTTATTATTATTCATTTTTTATTTAGATTACGAAAAGTTATAATGACTAATAATAAAATAATGACTAAGACTTCAAAAAACAAGACACTCATGGTGTATGTACTTAATTCCCAAATAAACTTATTTTTTATTTTTACAAATTTATAGTAAATATTTTAAATTAAATTATACAAATATCTATTCTTTATCCAGTGAGCTTACTTTTTTATATATAATAGATAATATAATTTCTTCACACTGATCTTAGTTTTTAATCGATATACTTGTGTGCCCCAAGGCGAGTGTTTAACTTACGTATTTAATTAATTGGCTGCTGCTCTTGTTTTTTTTACGCCACTGTTTACCTTTTGTTGTTTATTTATGTTTGCTCTTCGTGTGCTGTTTGTTTTTATTTGTTTTTCCCGCCTGGCGAATTTGGTTTGAAGAGCATTGCAAAATGCAGGGTTTGAGCAGCACTCTCCTGCTCTCTTTCTCTCTAGCTCGCTCTCTCCTTTTGACGTTCGTGTATTTTTTATAGCAAATGGACAGACACCTGAGTGCTTTTGTTGTTGCACTTTGTTTTTATCACTACACAAAAAAAAACAACAGAAAACAAAACACAATACACCAAGTTTGTAGCGCGCGATCGCGGTATAAATTCGCCCGCAATGAGAATGAATAGAATAAATTAAGAATGGAACAATAGAAAGAATGAAAATTCAACCTGTGCGGCAAACGAAACCGAAACCAAAAATGAAAACCAAAAGGCCGAAACACGTTGCCTTCCGTTCCGCCCGCCGCTCTCTCTCACTCCCTCTCTTTCTCTGCGTTTCTCGCGCTCTTTCACTCTCCTTTCCACTGTGTTTATCGCAACTGCGTGTAGTTATGCGAGCGGACTAACGGGAAAAGCTCGGGCGGACGATACTGACCAACTGAGAACGGGCAATGGAAAGTGGAGAATTGAGCTGAGAGAGGAAAACGCCAGAGAGAGCCGGCGGCGTTTATCTTAGTACGGTGGAGATCCGAAGAAGAGACCACAAATAAATAAAATGATTTAACTATTATGTTAATGGGAATTTAAATAAAACTAAACGGAAAATTAATTCAATTGTAAATACAGCTTTAATTTGCCAGAAAATGCTGTTCAACTAGTGGTATACGTAATTTTGTTAATCTTTTTCTTTACTATCTCTCATGTGTATCCTTAAAGATCGACTACTGTGCGCTCTTCAAACGAAAACGAAAACGACAACAAAGCGCGTTGAGGGAGAGAGCTTCTCTCCTGCAATCTCTGGCTCTCTCGATGGCAATGCGTGGGTGCCACTGATGCCAGCTTAACTTTTTTCAGGCTAGATTAAGCATATTTGGTAATGGAAAGCGTAGAAAAGTAAAAAGTAGCATATATTTAAATATTGCTAATTTTAATTTTCATTTCAAAAAAAAAGTAAGTGTGGGGTATATTTTTTCTTGTCAAGAAAGTAAATATTTATACAGCAAAGAAAATAAAATAATTAATTTAATTAAATTAAAATGTTAAGAAAGTAATAATTTGTGGTTACCTGCTTTTTCCTGTAGCTTGCTTATTTTTAAATTTATAGTTAATTTTAGTTAATTTTAAGTCTGAATCTAGCTTTTACGATTGGCCATCACTGGCGGGTGCTGATCGTGAGAGCGAGTGCAAATATGATTATTGTTCTTTCTCCTCGCTCCCTCTCTCTTCCCCTATTTCCAACATCCACGTTCGTGTGTTTGTCTGTATTGGCGCGATGAGTGTGCGACGCTGTAACGCCGTTTGGTTTGTGTTTGTTGTTGCAGCTTTATTGCACAATCCCATGCTGCCACCCACCGCCACCCACTGGGCCTGGGCCATTTTGGCTCTCTTGCTCGCACTGCCCCCTCTCTATCGGCCGTTCGCCACCGTTGCAGGGCAAACAAACAAACAAACAAAGGAGAAAAGTTTCTGATCAGAAATCGCACACTTGCCGTGCACCGAATTCAAACTAAGCGCCAACTGCAGCCACAGTGATCCCACGGATAAATAAACTCGATTTAAAATAAAGCCAATATAAGTTGTTGTTCCCCTTTTTCTTTTCAGTGCACTTTAAAGTGCGTGCGAGAGAGAGAGAGTTGGGTGGGGGGGATGAATGCGAGTGGGAGGCAGTACGAATTTCTGTTTGCTCTGTCGTTTTGCGTGTGTAAATTTCAGTGCTTCAATTTAATGTGTGTTGTTCTCTCCCCACCTTATCCTCCTTATCCTCTTTGCCCTCTGCATCATCCCCTCCACCATCGCGTACGCTCATTCGTGTTGGCGTCGGCGTGCGCGCAAGTAAATTTCTTCTAATTTAATATTTTGTTTACATTATTTATTCATTTACTTATGTATTTGCGTAGCTTCCTCTTCGCGCGCTTGTTTGTTTATGTATTTCACCTGTTTCCCATCTCCCCGGGCCTCTCCTGTGCTTTATCACGCTGCTCCACTGAGCCCCCTTCGTGGCAAAACAAAAAAAAAGAGCATACATTTCTTGGTATATTTTTCTCTCAGTGGGAGAGATTTCAATTTTTCAAAAACACGATCGCTATTCGAAAAAGGCATCCTCAAAATATTGACAATCGGGAATTTTAATTCATTATTTGTGGTAAATATTTACGATAATGAATTGATGGTATTTTTCTATCTAAAAATCACTGTCGAGTTTTCTTAAAAATAACAACAAAAAAAGTGAAAAATATAAACAATATTTTCGTTTAAAATTTAGGATGATCTCTTAGTGGGAAAAATGTTTACAAGAAAATAATCCATTTAAGCGAAATATATAAAAAGCTTTCTAAAAATATTGAATATTTTTTATAATTTTTACAAATATCTGCCAAATTATAATAATTTTCTATATTTTAATAATATTAATTTTCAATAATTCAAAAAAAAAGAGATTGATGTAATTATTTCCAATTATTTAAGTGTCTTTTTTGTATTAATTCGAGTTTCTAAGCCCTTTTTTCTCTTCTTTTAAACAGAACTTAAATATTTCCATTTAAAAAAGGGAACAACAGTAAACAGTAAACTGGGAAGAGTTTGAAGTTTATTTTCATAAATTGTCTGAGTTGTTGTCAAGTTAAGAGCTTCAATTTCTTTCCTAAGAACTTGATTTTTTAATAACATAAAGGCCTGCTGTAAGTTTTCAATAAACAAACATAGCTTTTACAAAACTTTTTTCTTAGAAATTGGATACAAACAAGTAAAGTAAGGACAGTTTCATATATCATTCCTTAAAAAAAAAACAGTATATAAACACCAAATCGTATAAGTTTCTTAGAAACTTTCCAGTAACCCAAGCTAGTACACCCTTCTAAATATTAATTACTTGGCAAACAGGTCTGATTTTTTTCAACGAAACAATATTTTGTTTATAATTTATCACAAAAGGTAAACCTCTAAAATTGCTAGTTGCATTTCCAACAAAAAACCAGTAGTTTTTGTAGATTTTTAATGAATAAATTCAAGGTATAATTGGTAGTAAATTATCATAAAATATAGGGATGCCTACTACAGAATAAATAAATAACTAGGAGAACAAGTTGCACTAATGAAGTGTCAATTATTATGGTTTTGTAACATTGCATAGAAATTATAATAGATTTAAAAAGTCTATAAATTTATTTTTTAAATCTGTTAGAAATATGTATATAGTCTTCTCAACAATATTTAAATAAGACATTAGGCTATTCCCTCAAGAGTATAGTTACCACATTAATATTTCGGATTCCTCCGCAGGATTTTAAAAATGAAATGAGACGCCCATAAGCACGCTTTACATTTTTTTAGTTTTTTAATTTTTACAACCCCCGCAGGCACACGCACACACGCATGCACACGTATTCGAGATGCAATTTTTGAATGATTTTGCCAATTGCCACCTACCTCCTCTCGTTTTGCTCTTCTTATTTGCTGCTCTTCCTTGTTTGCCGCCTTCTCCTGCTTCGTCTCCTTCTCCACCAATTGGTCTTCTCTTTGGCTGCCTTTTTCGCGCCTATGTGTGTGCCTGTGTGTGTGTGGTTGTCTCGTCTGCGCCCGTGTTTGTGTTTCACTTTGATTTCGTTTTTGTTGATTTGTTGTTGTCGCTGCTGCTTATGTTTATTTATTTATTTTCTGTTGTTGTATTTCTTTGGTTACTTGTTTTGCTTTATGCACATTTCAAAATTTACACCGCTGAATTACCAACGAGAGCACAGTGAAAAAAATGTTGAAAAAAACAACGCTATTGTTTACACGCGCGTAATATAAAAAAAAAATTGTGTGTTTCAAGTATGAAAACCCAAAACAAGAGCGCAAAACAAGAAGGGAAAGGAGTGCGAAAAGCGCGTGTTGCGTTGGAATTTGATTTATTCCTTGTTGTTTCTTGCGCTTTTTGTTTTGATTTTCGTCTGCCGTTCGCCGAACTTTTTTGTCCCAGTTCCTTTCGTTTTTTGTTGTAGTTTTAAATCTCTGTTAGCTTATTGTTTATTGTTTGTTGCTGCTGCTGCTGGCTGGTTTTGTTTGTTGCAGTCGCCGCAGCAGATGGAAAAGTCGCGTCCGTTTCGCACGAGTTTCGCTGGCAGAATGATGCGAGAATGCCAGATTGGCCAAATACACCGTTCGTTTTCGGGGAATGTAGCTTTTCCCGTCGCCGCTCCCGACCCCTCCCCCATACAATTCGCCAGGCCGGCGGTCGTCCCTCTCGCACTCGGACTTCCGAACAGCTGCTGCCGCTGCACTATGGGACCAATGACCACAATATGTGACCACAATCCATTTTTTAAAAGTCGTTAAATATATTTTTTTTTTAAATGGAATGTATTCCAATTTCTTACATCTATCATGTTAAATCGCTTATTTATTTTTCAAGTTTTAAATTACGAAACTATGTAAAAATCCTAAATGAAGTTCCATTTTTTATATGCAATATTATTCATAGTGGCTTGTAGTATATGTTTGGGGGCGTTTAAAGTATAAATATATTCCTTTTGTAATGATAAACAATATTCAAAAACAGAACTTGAATGTTATTAATTAATGCCTCAAAAAGTCTCGTTTCCCCCATAGTGCGCTGCTGCAAAACACATGCAATTACCGTAGTGGTTGTTTTCACTCCAGAGAGCGGGAGAGGAGCACGAGACAGCAACCGAGAGAGAGCTTTCGCTCAGGCTGCGTGGAAAAGGTAAATAAAATGTAGGACTTCAGGATAAAGTTTCGAAAATCCACGATAACGCTTTGTGATCGTTTTGAAATATTTTTATTTTTTTTTATTTACATGTAAAATCTATCAAAGATTTATATATAAAAATGCAAACAGTTTATGTGGAGTAAACGTACTAAAAACAAATTACATTAAGTAAAATTAGAATCCATAATAAGAAATGTTTTAGAAACTCTTAAAAAAATTTATTTTTCTTCAGTTCTTGTTTAAGGTTTTAAACAGACTTTTTTGTTTAATTTATTAATTAGGGTGCAAAACTGAAAAATAATAATTCTCGAGACAGCTTTATTATTAAGAATTCAAAACTCCGTTTTCGGAGTGGGCTCTTTCAGACTTAAAAGCTCTACAAGTGCTTGGTGTACAGTCGTGTACAGCAATATTTGAAAAGTGGGCTTATTAGTGAGATGAGTAGGCAAACATGGGTAGATTTATTCGGCTGATCAAGAATATATTTGATTTATATGGTTGAAAGATTAATAATTTATAAAATTTGAAGAAAAGGTTAAAAAATTAAATAAAATTAAAAGCGACTTGGGATAAGGTTAAATTAAATACATAGATTAATCAAATATAATATCATTAAAATTGTTTGATATCTTATACACCAAATTTGTTTTAGTTTTATGAATATATTATAATTCATTGTGACTAGCGCTCTAATTTATATGTTTTAAGCTTGTAGCGTTAGGAGGTTCAATAAAAATGAAATCAAATAAAATAAAAATAAATAAAATGACTTCTTTACTGGCGTTGCAAACTTCTCACTTATATTAATAATACAATAATTATAATAATAATATTAATATACCCGAATAGATTAAGAAAAATATTTATATTTAAAATTAGTTTACCCCCATTATACATACATATAAATTTTATAATTACCTTAACGGCTGCTTTGTTTGAAGGAGTAAAATTGGCATATATCATATTCTGGAAAGCCAGTGTGTGTTTTTGTTTGGTTTTTCAACAGGCCGATGCTGTGCAGAGAGCTTTCGGAGCTTTCCGTTGATGCAGGACCGCAAAGAGAGAGAGAGCGGACTAACGGTATTACGAAAACTCGCCCACCAGTTATATGCGAAATTCGGCAATTGGCAATTTCGGTGTTTTGTGTACTTTGACTGTGTCTTCGAAAGCAGCTTTTGTGCAAACTAGCGTCATTATTTATTTTAAATTTATATGTTGACTTTTAACTGCCGGCAAAAATATTTTACAAAAATAAAGGATTAAAAAAATGTAAAATTTTCTCATGTTCTGTACTTCAGATAGTAGCTCATTAGCGACCAGCAATGCCAGCTTCAACAAGAAAGTAAATCGGTTCTAGTTTTTAAATGTAGCATATTATTAAAGATTTAAAAAACTTGAATATTTGAAGAAATTCTTTATATTTTAATCTGATTGTATTTATGAAAAGCCAGAACACACACATGTCAATAGCCTAGGGAAAATTATAAGCAATGGGATAACGAATATTCTGTTTCAAATATTCCCGGTTTTTACAAAGTATGACCGCATAGTTGCCCTCAAAGAATGCCTTAAAAAAAATAGAACGGGCGGCCACACTTCAAAAGAAAAATACCTGTTATCGATAGCCGATAGTCGCTGCCAACAGCTGTTTGAACCGGCAAATTTGTGAAATTGCGAAATCTTGTGCACTTTTTCTCAAATTATGTCCGATTTGGAGGAAAATGGCAATAAGGAGCCGGAGACAGGGCCGGACCCTGAACTGGAGCCTGAAACGGACCCCAGGAAGCTGCTAGAAACGACGGTCGCCTGCAAGGAGGACGAGGATCTGGCCAACATTGTGACCGCCGAGGAGTATCTGATGCACAAGGACGTGGTGCTGCTGGATTACGAGAAGCAAATGTTCCTAGACACTGTCCATGCCGACGGCCTGCTGGTGTGCGCCAAGTAAGATGATTCAATGCATTAAAAAGCTTGAGTAATATTATTTAATTAAATTCCTAGGGGCCTGAGCTACGAGCGCGTCCTAATCAACATTCTGAAGGCGTATAGCGATGCAGGGAATCTGGTGCTGGTGATCAACAGTTCCGACTGGGAGGAGCACTATTTCAAGTCCAAAATGGAGGCCAAATATGTGCATGAAGTGGCCAATACGGCCACGGAGAGGTGAGTAGTAACAGAGAAATCTTCAAGAAAACTCCATATAATCGCTTTCCCTTAGGGAACGCGTTTACCTGGAGGGCGGCCTGCAGTTCATAAGCACACGCATCCTGGTGGTGGATCTGCTCAAGCAGCGCATTCCCATCGAGCTAATCAGTGGCATTATAGTCCTGCGCGCCCACACCATCATCGAGAGCTGCCAGGAGGCCTTCGCCCTGCGTTTGTATCGTCAAAAGAATAAAACCGGCTTCGTTAAGGCATTCTCCAGCAGCCCCGAGGCCTTCACCATTGGCTATTCGCACGTGGAGCGCACCATGCGCAATCTTTTCGTGAAAAATCTTTATATTTGGCCTCGTTTCCATGCCACGGTCCGTGCTGCCTTGCAGCCGTGGCAGGCGCAGACAATTGAGCTGCATGTGCCGCTTAGCCAAAGCATGACCTCCATTCAGACGCACATTTTGGACATTATGAATTTCTTAGTGCGCGAAATCAAGCGTATTAATCGAACGGTGGACATGGAGGCGGTCACCGTGGAGAACTGTGTGACCAAGAAGTTTCACAAGATACTGCAGGCGCAGCTAGATTGCATCTGGCATCAGTTGAACTCGCAGACCAAGCTGATAGTGGCGGATCTTAAGATCCTAAGGAGTCTGATGATGTAAGTACTGTTTTCTATTTAATATTAAAGACTTTAAATTTAAGACATAATTTTTTTTAGCTCCACCATGTACCACGATGCTGTGAGTGCCTATGCCTTGATGAAACGCTATCGCAGCACAGAGTATGCCCTCAGCAACTCCGGTTGGACCCTGCTCGATGCTGCCGAGCAGATCTTTAAGCTCTCCCGCCAGCGTGTGTTCAATGGCCAGCAGGAATTCGAACCGGAACCTTGTCCCAAGTGGCAAGCCCTCACCGATCTGCTTACCCAGGATATTCCAGGCGATATGCGACGCTGTCGAAGGACTGAACAGCCCAAGGTCTTGATCCTTTGCCAGGATGCACGCACCTGCCATCAGCTGAAGATGTATCTAACCCAAGGTGGGCCGCGCTTCCTCCTCCAGCAGGCGCTCCACCACGAAGTGCCCGTGGGCAAGCTCAGCGACAAGTACGCCCGGGAAAGTCAGTCAAAACAGGCGGCGGCTCCGCCTCCAAGCAAGACGACTACAAAATCAGAAACCAAGCCGGAAGCCACTAGTTCCCAGCTCACCGCTGGTCTGGACGAGCTGGCTCAGCTTTTGAGTGATGTAGAGGCCTCGGCGGAGGGTCAGCGTTTCGAGGAGGCCTACATGCTGACCATGACACAGCCAGTGGAGCTGGCGGACGTGAAGGACCCCTCACAATCTATAAAACCCGATCCGGATGCCTCAATTTTTGAGACCATACCCGAACTCGAAGAGTTCGATGTGACAGCAGCTCTGGCAGCGGTTCCCCATCAGCCCTACATATGCCTGCAGACCTTCAAGACGGAACGGGAGGGTGCCATGGCCCTGGAGCATATGCTGGAGCAGCTGCAGCCGCATTATGTGATCATGTATAATACGAATATAACGGCCATACGCCAGCTGGAGGTCTTCGAGGCACGTCGTCGCTTGCCAGCTGCAGAGCGCTTGAAGGTCTACTTCCTGATACATGCACGCACCGTGGAGGAGCAGGCCTACCTGACCAGCCTGCGCCGGGAGAAGGCAGCCTTTGAGCTCATCATTGATACCAAGAGTGTGAGTGGGAATGCGTTTATAAATCTAACTTAAATATTATTTTAATATGTGGTTTTTTCTTTAACAGAAAATGGTTATACCCGAGTATCAGGATGGCAAAACCGATGAGGCCTTTGTCTTGTACAAAAGCTATGACGATGAACTCACCGGCGAGGATAATGCCAAGAGTCGTCAGGCTGGTGGGCAAAGGCAAGCAGCCGGTGCCGCTTCAAAGGAGACACCCAAAGTCATTGTGGATATGCGTGAATTTCGCTCGGACTTGCCCTGCTTGATACACAAGCGTGGCCTGGAGGTTTTGCCTTTGACTATAACCATTGGAGATTATATACTCACGCCCGAGGTTTGCGTGGAACGTAAATCCATCTCAGATCTCATTGGTTCCCTCAACTCGGGTCGCCTGTACAATCAGTGTGTTCAGATGCAGCGACATTATGCCAAACCCATACTCCTCATCGAATTCGATCAGAATAAACCCTTTCATTTGCAGGGCAAGTTCATGTTGTCGCAGCAGACGAGCAGCGCTAATGCGGATATTGTCCAGAAGCTGCAGCTACTCACATTGCATTTCCCACGCCTACGCTTGATATGGTCACCCAGTCCCTATGCCACCGCCCAGCTCTTCGAGGAGTTGAAATTGGGCAAACCAGAACCGGATCCGGTGCAGGCGGCCGCCTTGGGCAGCGAACAGGAGCCAACGGCAGGCGAGCAGCTGCACTTCAATAGCGGCATCTATGATTTCCTGCTCCGATTGCCCGGCATTCATACCCGGAATATACACGGTCTGCTAAGGAAGGGCGTCAGCCTGCGGCAATTGCTGCTGCGTAGCCAGTCGGAGCTGGCGGATCTGTTGCAGTCACAGGAGAGTGGCAAGCTGCTTTACGACATTCTGCATGTGGCCCATTTGCCCGAAAAGGATGAGGTCGCTGGCTCAACGGCACTGCTGGCGGCGGGCAAGCAATTTGGCGCCGGTTCGCACAATCGCTTCAGGAAGGCGGCCGCCGAGTCGCGAAGGGGAAGGAGATAGAGTGGGGATTGGAAGGATGAGGAGCAGGAGGAGAAGTCGGAGGAGAAGGAGTAAGAGACAGAGTCAGATGTATGGCCAGCCAGCCTGCCACTGGAGTGGTGAGCAAACAGTCGGCGCGAAATTATGGAAAATATTTTTTAAACGTTGCAATTAACTCGCCAGGGGAAAGGGAGAGCAGCAGCAGCAGCAGCAGCACCAGCAGGATGCAGGATGCACCTGGAGCTGGTAAGGGGACCCAGACAACGTTGACAATCGGGCACGGCACTGACCGCTGGGGATGCGACAAACTGCATTATACACTGGCCAACGGAGGGGATGCGGAGTGCCTGAAAATCAATTTTTAATAAATTTTTAATTGCCAGCGAGCAGCAGCGTCTGTGTCGTCCGGGGAGAGTGGCGAAGGGAGTGAGTCCGCCAGAGCCTGCACCTGCAAACAGCCAGCGCATGTGATAAACGGAATTTTTTATTTTTTTGAAACTGTTAAAACATGGCAAAAAAAAACCCTTCATAAGATTCAGCCAGAGACTTCATTACATTATGTATTTAAGGTAGTTTTCCATGGGATTTCCCTTTAATTAATATAATTTTGTGCTTTCTACCTGAAAGTTAAATCTTAAATATATTTAAAAAATTATCTGAAAACTCTAAAATTTGTCTGCTTTCTAGTTTAAATTCAGTGCGAAATTTTCAAAAAACCACAATTGCTGCCTGGCCAATTGAAGTTGAGGCAAAGCGAGGTAATTGGAAGCGAGATTGGAATGGAGAATTGGAGAATGGAATAATGCAATTTGCAGAGGGGTCTAGAGGAGAGTAGAGCAGAGCTTGGCATGTGGACACTTAATCCCCTAGGAGTTTCTCGAAATTATACTGATTTCATGATTGTTTTTGAATGTTTTGGAAAGAAGAATTAAATTTGAAAGAGGAGAATTTGAATTTATATTTTATTTATTTGAATTTTCTATTTTTTGTTTGCATCTATTTAATGTTTACATTATTATATATATTCTAGTTTTCTATTGTTTGTATTTTTAATAAAATATATTTGTAGTAGGAAAATCTGAATTTATATTCTATTTATTTTGAGTTTATTACTATTATTTCTTTTTTTATATTTCAAGTAAACTTATTATATATATTTTAGTTTTATATTGTTTGAATTTATTAATAAAAAAATTGAATAATAAAGATTATTGTTTTAACTAAGCAAAAAATTTAAGGCTCTTCATTGAAACTTCAAAAATTTAATTGAAAACATTCGTTAGAAAAGTAAAATACGAATTAACTAAGTTATACGATTTATTTTTCTACGATATACAGACAGTTTTAATATATAGAAATTATTATAATATATAGAACATATAATCGATACCCGGTTATTAAACAAAATATTTTTAAAAGAGCGCTACAAGTAAAGTTTTACTAAAAATATATGTACACTCCCAAGATTTAAAGAAAAAAGAAAATAAAAATTCTCCAATTTACTTTGGTATATTATATATAATATTTACAGCATATAAAATATTCAAACGAGTGCAAATTGATAAGTTATTATTATTAAAAAAACGTAATAAAAAGCATTTACTGAGAATATTCAATGGAAGTTTTAAGGAAGTAACTAAGTGCTCTATTTATTTGTGTATATATCCAGTTTAATTATATATAATACTTATATTTAGTAAGTAAAATAAATAAAATATTTAGTAAATAAATAAATTAAATTATATTAAGTTATAAAAAGTGTAGGAGAAAAAACCTTTCTTTTCTTATATATTATTCCAATTTAATTATAGATAAAATAAATTATTTGTCCTATTTTAAATTTTTAAAAATAATATTTGGGGGTAATTGGATACAACAATTTAACAATTTTTACATAGGGTGTTTTCTACTTCTACTATGTTTTTCCTAGGGCATCCCCACATTCGTGGTGACCCTGTTTCTCCGCCACTTGCCTTCGTATTTGCTCTTGGCTCTCGCTTTTAGTGCGCTCCTCTTGTCCGGCTCATTGGGCAAAGCGCGCTTAGAGCGTGTTTGTGATTGTTGGCATTATCTGCGGGTCCAAGCCCCTACCTCCCTCCCACCCTCCGCCACGCCCAGCCAGGGAATCCCCGCTACGTTTGTGTGCCACACGTACGTGTCTGTCTGTGGCTGTGTCTGTGTCTGTGTCCGTGTACGCGTCGGTGCCTGTGCATTTGCTGCATACTTTTCAGCGCAAGTGAATCTAAAACTTGGCAAACGTTTCGACTTTGGACTTTTCGACTTTCGTGCTCGTCGATGGGTGGACTTCTGGCCGGACTCCTGGACACCCGGCCAGTCTGGCTTTGTGGCCTCCAAATTCCATCCAAAAGCATATTTGCCAATTGGCTGCGCTTTGTGCGAAAATGCCAGAAGGGGCCGCACAAATCGGGAAAAACACTTGGGGGTGGGGGGAAAAACGGTTGGAAAATGGCGGCCCACTGGGGGCACAATTAAAACTCCATTACAGCACAGGACTCCTTCGGCCTTGATTGTCCTCCCATGCTAACCAGAGCTCCCGCTGACCCCCATAGCCCCCGGCTCACTGTCGCTATCCCATTTCCATTTCCCTTTCCGCTTTCCACTTTCCACTTGCCACTTTCCACTTTCCGCTTTCCCAGCTGGCCGCAACAAACGCTTCAATCAAGCGCCGGACAATTGCCAGAACCTGAAGCGCCAAAACCCAAAAACATTTGGCCCCAGCAGTGGCCCCGCTTTTACTCGATTTTCCTCGATATTCCCCCGCTTTTCTTTTATTTTTTTGTTGTCGTCCTGCCTGATTCCCACAATGACAACGTTAATTTTCACTCACCAGACCCCAAAATGGATCTTTGATTTTTAGGTTGTTTTCCTTTTTTTGTTTTAACTATTTTCTTTGCTTGTGTTTTTTGTTTTCTTTCTTTTTTTTTGTGGAAAAGGTTAAAATCGAGGTTTTAAGTGTGTGTTTTTTTAAGCCTTTTAAATCGATATTTAAGGATATTTAAATTTAAAAGTTTAGAAAAAATGTCTAGAAATAGGTTTTTTTATTGGCTAACATCAAGTGGAACGTAGAACGCATTCGTCCGTGGATGTGGATGTTGCAAGGAGCTTGCAATATCGCCCAAAATCTGAGGTAGAGCTCTCTCGATCTAGACTTTTGTGCAGTCATTCCGCAAACTCCGCCATTTTAATAATTTTTTTTTTCGCCCGGCAATGTCACCAGAAATGCAGCTCCCGGAAAAAGTGTTAATTATAGCGTTAAAAGTGTCTGTTAATAATACAAATTAGTTCGGTTTTATACCCAAGGTGCGAGTTATACAAAAAACAAAGAAAAAAAACGTGGAAAACCGCCGGAAAAGTCAATTTCATCAGCGGTATTTGTAAGTACGCGGCTCTTGAGTGTGAAAAGTGCGAAAATCCGTATCAAAAGCAGGAAAACCTACACTTTTCACACTCAATTTTTTAATTTTTTGTTATTGTGCTAGTGAAAAGGTGCAAGTGAGCCAGCAAATGCCAGTCATTTTTGCAACAAGTCCTGCTTGTTTTCGTTCCACTTTTGTGCGCCTTTCCTTCGTTCGATCGGTACAGTCGTTGCATGTATGTATGCGGCGTACACCGACGCAAGGAAAATAAAGAGAGGGCCAATAAGAAAATAAATGCGAAGCCGAGAAAAGAGTGAGGAAGAAGAATGCGGTTACAAATAACTTTTTTTGTATTTTTTTCGGTGCATATATTTTTTTTGCGAAGCGGAGAAAAAAATGAGGAAGAGAAATGTGGTTAAAGAAAATTTTTTTTTTGTTCGGTGCATATATCTTAGTGATTTTTGTTGCCTATTTTTTTTGTGTGAATATTTGTATCAATATTATTGTAAATTGTGACTTTCAACAAGGCAGAGGAAAAGCACTTTCACTGTTTGAGTTTTCGCCAATAAATAATTAGTGAGTGAAGATCCTGCATTGCTTTTTATTGTCATTCTCCATTGCTTTTTATTGTCATCCTCCATTGCTTTTTATTGTCATCCTCCATTGTTTCTTCTTCGCTCTCTTCGTTGTTCTATTTGGCGGCACATTCGCCGTTAGTTTTTGTGTTTCGGAAAGAGCTGAAATGATAACCGCTCTCTCTCTCTCTCTCTCTCTCTCTCTCTCTCTCTCACGGAAAGTAGCTCCCAGAGTACGATCCACATTTGTGGACTGGAAAGGAAATGAAAACAAACGAAAGGAAAGCGTTCTCTCATGGAAAGTAGAGCCTGGCATACAATCCACATTTGTGGACTGTAAGTCCTTTTTAGTCGGTGTTTGTTTTGATAGTGGGAGTAACTTGGAAATATAAATGAAAATTAACCGACAAGAAAACCCTTTAATAATTTCTTTTTTGGATAATATTTTAATGTGAAAATATTTGTAAATAGAAATAATAATAAAAGAAAAAGAAAACTCGTTATAAATATTTAAAATAAATATTATTTAATCGCTCCCATAGTATTTTTTTTTGTATTATTAATATTATTATTATTTTTTAAATGTTTCCTTCATTTCTTCGGCTACTAATTTTTAACTCACATTTTTCTTAGCTTAGTCTCAAATTTATTTATCCTAAAAATATTCCCAAACATTTCACAAACATTTCTTGCATAAATCAGTGGCCTGGCTTTGCCATAAATAATCAGCTTATGAATTAATTTACGCCTTAATTACGGAATGTTGTGTGTGTCTGCCTCAAAAGAAAACCCTAAACTAAATACAAAACAAAGTCATTGGAGTGCGAAATGAAATTAGCTGAAATTCCACAAAATTTAATTGGACAAAGTTCTGTCCATCGTGTCCGTCGCTGGCTCGTATATAATTCGATAATTGATCGGAATTAATTGCAAACTTTTTACATACTTCATTATCATCCCACCAAAATAGACTTAGGAGTGGAGGGAATGGTCAAAACAAATTAAAAGGCCGCATCGTTAACCACAGGCATCATTAAATATATCAAGTATTGGAATGGGGGGAAATGGAGAAAGAGAGAGAGAGCAAGAGCAAGAGATGGGAAAAGAGAAAGTATCTGAAATTGGCATTTGAACCTGTTCACCATGAAAATCTCATCAGTTTTATGAATACACAACCACACAGTCGACTTTGCAGTTATCCTTTTTAGGGATTTTCCAGGAAAATATATGTATAATCACGAGTACTTGAGAAGCAATAAGATGCCGTTGAAGCAATTATTTACGACTTGGGGAATTTCATTAGTCAAAGTCAGAGCCAAGGCAGGCATCGATTTTTGTTTAATTTCGTTAAGGCAGGACATGGCCGTAGGAGTAAAATGAAATTTTCAAGGCAATTTGACACATTCGAGGAGAGTAATGCCCACCACTTACTTACTATGCGCCAGTCAGTTTTGGGATCGTGGGGAAAATGCAGTTGGGGAAATTCTGACCCACACTTGCGATGGAAATGTACCTTTGTGTCTTTGTGGGAGTCAGTGCACTGGGGGAATAAATGGGGTTTTAGAATTTTTAGAAATGCATAAAATAAAATATTTAATTAAGATAATAAAAATTTAATAATAATAATCTTTAAAAAAGAAAATATCTTTATATAGCTTGGAGGTTTAAAAAAACTGCTAAGCAATATCAATAAATACTATTTGAAGGTAGAGGTTTTCATATATTTTTTTAAAACATTCTCTTTAAAGTTGTTTTTGTTAATACAATTTAAAAATAAATAGATTATTTATAATTAAGTTAAAGGGTATTTTTATAACAACAGTGATCTGTTTACAAATCTTTTTACTGAAAAAAAAAAAAACAGAGAAATCGGAATAATCAGAATTAAAAATGTTTTTTAATATTAAATTTATTTAGAACATTATTAAAATAGTTAATTATTAAAATGTTACTTATTAACTTTGTAACATAAATATTTGTGGCAACTAAATTAAATTCGAGGTACTTTTTAAATCTTAATATTTTAATACAATTAATAATCGACAGTTATTTTATAAATATATATATAAAATATTTATTCAGAATCAAGTTTGAATTCACAATTCGTTTCGACTTTTCTGACTTTATTAATTTTAATATTTATATATTCATATTTATATATTGTAAAACTTATATTTTCTTTACTTCAATTCCTTTTACGTCTATTCGTTTCGCGCTTCCTTGAGAGAGTGATCGCCCTTCTCCATCGTGCCCGGTCGATCACCATCTATCGATTCCCCATTCTTATCGATATTTACAATGTTAGCTTATCCTAAACTTATAATATATACATTACTTACAATATAAATATATATATATATATTTATATATTTTGATATGATATATAGAGTCTTATAAATCGGAACGAATTTCGAATTCAAACTTCATTCTATTTAATTTAATTATAGTAGTAAAAAAATCGTTATAATATTTTTATTATTCTTTATGTATTTAAATATATTTATAAAGAAGCTGTCGAATATTAATAAGGTTAAAATATTAAGATTTAAAGAATATTATTAAATTTTAAGATTTAAAATAACTATTACAAATCGATAAGCAGAAAAAAGATAGAAGTAATCGGAATAATCGGTAGTTTCGTGAAGGTTGATGAATTACATTAATAGCCAAGTTAATTTCCTCTTATTTATTAATGAATATTCAAATAAATATATATAAATATAAATAAATACTTTACCTATAAAGAAATCAAGTAATGCAATTTTGAATTGGCAAAATAATTTATACAATTTAAAAATTTAAATAAATAACAAAAAAAGGCGAAATATTTACAAAGCCACAAAGACCACAAGCAAGCATAATTTGTTATCTAAATATTTATTTCATTTTAAAAAATTGTTAAGTATAATTCATTTTATTGTCCCTGGGGTTTTCCTAGTTCTCCCCATTTCCTGCACTTTTCCTGGCCCCCCTTCGGATGCACTCGAGCTGGCTTTGCTTCTCAAATACCAATACGAGTATATATAAGTAGATTTTGTGTACAGAAGGGTATTCATTCAGTAGTTTCTGGCTTAAAGGTGGGCAGGAAAAACGGTTGGGGGAAAAACTGGGGGAAATAGGGAAATGGCAATGGGGCGTGCCTTTTTCCAGGCGGGACTGCTTATCATAAATGACAAATCTGGAATGTGAATGCGAATGCGAATGCTAAACGACCAACAACTAAATGGGCCAAAAGAGTCAGACAGCTCGAGTTGCAAAAGGAGAATGGCTGCCTGGCTCCCTGGCTGGTGTTCCAATTTTCCTGCATTTTGGTGTAAATGTAAATGTAAACGATATAATCGCTTCAATCTTTACCAAAGGGAGGTGGAAAATTGCTACCCAAGTGGAAAACAGAGAGGGCCAAAAATAAACGGGAGCCATGAACCATAGACCAAGCTTTTGCCTTATTTTTTTGGCCTTCTTGTTAGCCTCTTTAGCTTTTATTTAATTTTTTTTCGCTTGTTGGTATTTCTGGCCAAAATTGAGGGTTTTCCCTTCCACCAGTGTGTTCGATCGATGACTTCTGGCTGGAATATTAACCGGAAAGTAACTATTTGGCTTTACGCAAATTACCAGTTTTGTTTAGGGATTTTTCGTTTGTTGATAAAAAAAAGGAGGGAGAAAAGAAAGCAGTAGTTTAGAATGGTTGTTGTATTAGTTAATGTTAAGATATTATGACATTTTAATTGAATATTTTTTGGGTTAATTAAGAGTTAAGGCACAGGTTTTTATTATTGTTTAATTTATTTATCAGATATATTTTTATGTTTTTTAGAGTTTCAAAAATATGAGATACACGGCCTATCTCTATCATCAGCATTCTTTTATTATATCTGAAAATAATTTATATTAAATAATAGGAAATAATATAACAAATGAAAGCACAGGTTTATATTATTATTTTATTTATTTCTTTGATATATTTTTATGTTTTATTAGAGCTTAAAAAATATGATATATTTCAGTCATCATCATCATCCCTTTATTATACCTATAACTAATTCATATAAAATAATAATAAAAAATTTACAAAAATAAATAAATCATTAGAAACCCAATTATGTTGCATATATTTTGCATATTATGCATATATTTTATAAAAAATGTATATAAATTGTATACAAATTTTTATTTTTTTAAAATATTTTTTTGCATATCTTTTGCATTTGTTTTGCATAATTTCAATATGCATTTAAATTTATAATAATTGATTTTTATAATGTCTAATTAAATTAAATAGGAAAAGCAAAATACCGAGGTCTATTAGCTTCTTAATTTAAAATTTTGAAGTAAGACAACCCAGTGACCCGCTATCGATCAATCAATTTTCGATAACCTTTAAAATCGGTTTTACTTTCGATTCCTGGGGGGCTGGGCACCTTGACTTGGCGTAATGTCGCGTTACCTGTACACGGACCACATACTGGAGGCCTTCAATGTCTTCCATCGACCCATGGAACTGGAAGAGGTGGCCGGCTATGTGGCCGAAATGGAGGCCAAGAGCGTGGACGAGGTACGTCTGGCGGTGGACAATACCTTGACCGCTGCCTGGTTGCATGGCTTTCTCAGGCGCGACGACAATCAGTTTATTTTGGCCTGTGGCTATTGGGATGATGCGAAGCGGTCCACGGGGTCAGATGGCAGCCGTCAGAAGAAGTACTCGGCGATATTGCCAAAGTCTTACCAATCAAAGTACGTTTTTTTGTTGCTATTCCTCTTTCCTATCCAACGATCTTGGATTTTTTTTTTATTCAGTTTAGAGAAAAGACGGATCTCCGCCGGTGGCATTCAGGATATGAACTATGGCGATCACATACTGTCCGCTTTTCGGGTCGTGCGTAGACGCCTTACTCTCAACGACATTGTGAACTATGTGTCCACGGCCACGAATATGAGACCATCGGAGGTCTATGATGCGGTGAAGGTTACCCTTGACTTGGCTTTACTTTATGGGTTTGTCCAGAAGCAGGACGATCGTATCTTCTGCCTGGAGGAGTCCTCTTTTAACTTTAGAAACTAAATTCAAATGAGTGAGAGAGATTTGTAACTGTAGAGAAGGATAATGAATAATAAGGCAAATATTTACTAAAAAATTAAGCCAAGATTTCATTAATTAAGTAGTGTCAGGAAGCAAGCACTCTGCCTGGGGAAGAGCTTAACCAGAAATAGTTTCAATCAGCACTGTAAGTAGAGACATTAGATGGCACTTAGGGCAATGGACATGTTGCCTCCTTCCTCTCATTCTCTCTGTCTCTTCCTTGGCGTGTGTGTTTTCCCTGTTATGCCAGAAGATGAGTTGACTTTTCCAACATCTGGGCATTATTTCGCCCCGTGTCACCAGGTGTCGTCCAGTCCAGGCTTCAACGACTACGACGACGACGACTTGTCCAACAAGTCTGGTTTCGTGTACATGTCTGCCGGTTAAGTGACCGCACTGGGAACCATTTGATGGTGACCCAGTTCGTATTGATTTCAGTCCAGGAACCGTACACGGTCCACAGTCCGTAGTCCGGAGTCCGGAGTCCGTAGTGTGAACAAAGCACTAGCCATTGGCTTTTATTGTTTGCCAGCCGACGGCCCAAAGAGGGGGGAATTACCCCAAAAGGCGGGGGCGAGGGACTCTCGACTCCTGACTCTGGACTCCGGACTCTGGAGTTCCCATCGAGATGTGGAGTCTCCGATAAGCTCGCACCTATGCAGCCTCAAATTGGGCTGTCAGCTGCCAGTGATTCTGTCACTGGGGCGGATGTGAGTGTGGACTACACTGCGAGAAAGAATATCACTACATTATAATAGAAATGAGAATATAAAAATATAACAGTATAACAATATAACCATATAACAGTATAACAGTATAATAATATAATAATATAATAATATAATAATATAATAATATAATAATATAATAATATAATAATATAATAATATAATAATATAATAATATAATAATATAATAATATAATAATATAATAATATAATAATATAATAATTGGAATTTAATCATAAAATATTTAGAAACAAAATTTTATAATAAGAAAAGTCTTAAAAGAAGGTCTTAATTTTTTTCTCAGATTATTCCCCCTTTTTTTTGGCTCAGTGTGTTAGTGTGTGTGTGTTCCAGGGCTTGTGTGTGTTGCGGTTAAATAGGAACTGCGCCAACTTATAACGCAGCCAACTTCCACTTCCGTTTCCGTCGTCGTCGTTGCCGTCGTTGCCGTCTCTGCCAAGGCGAGGGACATTCCAACCACCCACACACACCACCCACATCCACACCCACACCCACACCCACACCCGCCCCCCGTGTGTCCTTTTCGTGTCCGTGCCCTTTGGCATTCGCCGAAACTATTAAATCACATTTTACGAGCGTTAAGTGCACAATTAAAAGCATTTCGTTAATGTGGAAAATGTGGCGCTGCTGTCTTGGCTTGGACTCGCTTTCCTCCCCCGTTTTTCCAACCATTCCCCCTCCCCTTTCATTGTGATGTAATTAAATTTTCAGCTGCCTTGGCCGCGCATTGCTTTGCGTGCACCTTGGGGGCCAAGCTCCGGCGGCGGCAGTTGGAATAACATTGGATTTTTGGCCATGATCCTGAAGGCAGAGAAAAAGGAGAACAAAGTGAAGGCAGAATAAAGGACCTGGGACCTGGGACCTGGACTTTACTCCAGTGTGTCCTTGCTGCAAGCAAAAACAAACTAAATCGATTATGGTTTGATGTAAATTTCCTTCTCGGAACAGCCATTAGAAAGTTGTCCTTCGGGGGGACACCGACAGCAAACTCGGTGATTGTTCTTTAATCTCGGCTTAAGTTGAAAAATCTGTTGATTGGATGGACTTTAGCCGGCATCCAAAATATCAACATCAAGTGTAATTTGAGGTAGATTTTTTTTTAATAAATCCATTATGCTTGGGCATAATTTACACTTAACATTAAACAATTACCTAAAGAAAAATCTAAGAAATATATTTTATATACCTTTAAGTGTGAGGAAATTATTTATTAAGTAAATATTAAGTAACTATTACTACTGGTAATACAAGGTCCTTTTAGCCAGTAAGTAACGAGTGCCAGCATCCATCTTACTCCCTCAGTTGTAACCCTTAGTTGGCCGCCTTCATTAAGATTAAAACGCAAACTAAGTAAGTAATATGAGCCTTAGTAGGCGTGTGAAGAGCACACTTAAAAAAAAGGAGGGTGGTACTCACATCCTCACACCAAACACCCCTCGCATCACGCATCCGCCTAAGTGCGGAAGCATGTTCAAGTGTGTTGGAAATGGAAAGCAATGTGTTACTTTTTTTTTTTTACTTGCTTGCCTCCGATTTTTCATTTTGCTTCTTTATTTCCTTATTTCCCCCTCGCATTTCCTTAGCATTTGTGACGTCACGCCCTAGCTGTGGGCGTGGCCGATTCGCGGACGGCTGACAGTTGACGGTACAAAGTAGCGCTGTCTTGTCCTTGTCCTCCGTTCCAAAAAAAAATAAATGAGAAAAAAAGGACGCTCCAAGCGAATTGCAGGGAAGTGCAAGGTGAAGGGTAAGCGGAGCAGAGGTTTTCTCCAGGAGCAAAAGGACATACCGGGAAAATTGACATTAAGCGAAGGGAGTCTTTTCAGTTGGTTTAAAATTAAGTATTTTTTGAATATTTTAAAGCTGAATGTAAAATTTAAAAGAAGAAAATATATTTTTTAACAATTTTAAACTGTAAGTAGATATCCTAAAAATATTTTTATTAACATTTTTGTTTTGATGTATATCGATATATTCTGCAAATGCCAGCATTAATCGATAAACTATTAGAAGTAAATGTTTGTAAAACATTTTTTATTCAAATAATCCCTTGCTTGAAGAGTTTCTGGGGAAGAGGTTACAATTTCGGTATTGTGTCCAATTAAATACTGAAAGAAATTGAAAAATATATTTAAAATATCGAAAATATCGATAATTTCGATAATACATAACTACCGTTGTTAAAAAGATTCAATAATTTAAAGTATGTAAATGACTTTAAAACATTGCTATGCATTATCTCGTGAAAATAAACTCTTGAGCAAAGCTTTCAATGTAAGAGGTTGTATTTTTGATAGTTTAAGTAATTAAATATCGAAAATAATTCAAAAAAAATTTATGGAAATATCGATAATTTGATATTTCCCAAAAAAATAGCCATAAATCCTGAAACCTCTTCTCGCTGCAGCTGCAATAGAGGCATATAGCCTCAAGTTCCGTTATTCTCACTCTTCACTTCTCCTTTCCCTCCTCTTTTTTTTTTGCGAATATGGCAGCGCTTCCGGCGTTGGCCCGATGGCCTGCTGTGTCCTTTGATATTCAGGGATCGGTCGGGGGGATAACCAGAACCGGAAGGAGAGAGCGTGGCAGGCGCTTTTTTTAAAGGCGAAACATTTAGTTTGTTGCATGTTTGGACATGTTGCTCTCTGCTCGCTGTACGTGACATTTTGCGGAAATGGAAATGGAGCCCCGGCTAAGCCAAAGATGAAGATATTCCATCTTTTTAAGGCGAGCTGCAAGCCCAGCGCCAGCGAATTCTTATAATTTGCATTGAAGTTTTGATTGCCACAAAGGGAGAGAGAGAAAGAGAGGGAGAGCAGCAAGCCGGAAACCGGAAAGGGCCGATGACAAATGCACGCTTCTCCCCAAAGGAAATGGGGAAATGGAAAACAAAAAGCGCCCAAGACAAAGGAATCACACAAAAATCCAGTGATAAGACACACTTGATTGCAAGTGCATTCTCGATATTCTTGTAAATCCATGACATAAAAATATGTAAAGTTCAAAGAAACTGTATTTTTACAAACTAAAGATGTGTCAAAATGTCTGACAAAGAACATTCCTTTGAACAAAGAAATATAGTTCTTGACAGCTTATTTATTTTTTATATTATTTTTTTTATTATTTATATTTACAATTTAATTGAAATCTCCATAAATTTTGGCTCTGGTTAGAAGTTCGGACAACTTATTTCAAGGTCTCTATCCCTCCATTAACCTCTCTTGCATGGGATATCAGCAGCAGCAGCAGCAGCATAAAAGCAAATTAAAGTTTGCCTTTGCCGGACATCATCAAAAGGTAAGTTTATGTGCAATCACGGACTGCCATAAACCCTCTAAGTAATGAAGGGGTGCCCGCTACGTTCAACCGAACAAACAAACATGGATGCAGAGGTGAATCCTGGATAGAGGATGATTTTAATCGAAGGGATCAGACGGCACACGACCGGATGGATGGGGAAAAAAATGGTAGTCGGTGGCTATCAGTGCTGCAAAAAAAATTAAATGTGTATGGAAAAATATGTGTATCTTTGAAATACAAAAAAAAATATATATATACATGTATAAAAAATTTAAAAAGGTTTGTTTTTTTAGTTTATAGTCTCTTTAAAATGTATTTTAATAAATTTTAGATATCTTAAATACGAAGAAATTTAAAATCATTTAAAATCGTATTTTAAATAATTTTAGATATCTTCAATACAAAGGAATTTAAAATCATTTAAAATCGCAACGAAAACACCTAAATACATGCCGAAAAGTATGCTATAAATAGGTAAAGTCTTATTAAAAATTGTGTTTTCTACTTTTAAACACTTGTACCAGGTGATATTCTAACGTTCTTAACTAGGAAAACAAGCAACTGAGCCTCACTTTTTCCTTAAAAATACATTTGAATAACTTATGACATTTTTGAAATCATTAAATTTAAAATCTTATGGAAAAGCATTTAAATAAAAGCCTAAAAGTACGTTTGAAAATTGTAGGGCTAATGGAAAAATATTCTTGTCTAGTTTTAGACGCGTGTTTAAGGTGAAATGCTGTCGATTTTGTTAAAACAAAATTCTATCTTCTCTCAAACAATTATTTTTTAATTTTCTTTAGACATTTTTGATGTCTTTAACTTCGAAATAATATCAAAAACATCTTAAAATTAAGCCAAAAAGTATGTTAAAAAATATAAGATTCCTTTAAAAATATCGTAGCCTACTTTTGAACACCTGTTTCAGGTGAAATACTTACATTTTTGGCTAGAAAAAAAGTCCCCATCTAAGCATCTCCTCTGCTGCTGGGCCTCCGTTCCGAATTTCCTTCTCCTGTTAGTCCACTTCTTCCACTCCCCGGCATTTCGTGTCTGGATTGTCCGGCGGTGGCTAAGTCTTAAGACCCATAAAACTCATGTAGCATAACTAATAGGTCTTTGGCCAGGAGTTTTGTTTATTCTTTGCTCTGGCACAGTGCTTCTGCTTCTGCTTGAGCTTCTGCTTTTGCTGTGTTTGTGCTTTGCTTTCCTGCTCGATTGCAGTTCAATGCACGAGCGTTGAAATTGTTTTCATTATTTCATTTCATTTGGCTTGTGCCATGTGCACCTGTGAGTTATGGCCCGAAGCCGGCTTTTGCCCAGGTATTTCGCATTTGGGGGGTGGGGGCAGGGATTAAAGCCAAGCTGCCAACGCTGCACCACCCTCTGCAAATGCTCTCTCTCTCTCTGGAAAAGTCATTGGAAAATCCACATGCCCCATCCACCTGCTCGGCGGTGCATGCTGTGGCAAAAAGTATGAGCCATTAAATAAATACCAGCTTCAATCTGGAAAAGCAACGGTAGAGGGGTTACAAGGAAAGTGGCAGGGAAAGCGGCAGGGAAAGGGAAATATAGGGAAGGAAAATAGGCAAGACGGAAACGGCAAAAATGTCGCCGAAGAAGTTCAAATAAAAATGCATAATTCAAACTTAATGTAAACCGAGTGCGTGTGCGAAACAGTAAAGTATCTTGGTCACGTTTTTAATTTCAAAAAATTATATTTAAGTAAGTTATTACCATGTAAAATAATTTATTAAATTTTTAATGAGATTATCTATCACAAAAAAATAATAAAAAGTCCTTGAGTAACCTTATTTTTTATTCAAATAATAATCATTGGCTCACCTTCAGTGCCTCACTGTGATCCTTGGCCTCCAAAGGATTTCCCATCTGCTCAGCTAAGTGTGTGTGTGTGTGTGGGTGTGTGTACTTAAATCAAATATTGGCAGGTGTACGTGCATGTAAGCCCTGAATTATGCATGTGTGCGTGAGCCTGGGCGCCTGAGCATAAATAAAATAATTGCATATGTCGCGTGACGCCATTTCCCAAACCCCCAAATCCTGATTTTTCCCACAATTTCCCCTCAGAACCACTATTTGCATAGGAAAGTGTAGGGAATGTTACGCCCATTAGTGCCCACTTAATGCCTTATTATCGGAATGATACAAAATTAAGTTTACAAAGTCTTAAAACTTAAGAAAAAATTTAAATTAAGATGAATTCATTGGTTAGAATTTAGTATTAACTATTATTATTTTTATGTCAGAGATTCTTGGGAAATTAGACTTCTTTGATAAAAGAAATAAGAATATCATATTAAATATCTTAAAAGATATTATAAATATTTATTATGTAAAAATATATTTTAAATCATATTAATTATTCAAATAAATATTTTAAAATAAATAAATATTTTGAATAATATCTACCATTTAAATACATCTTATGAGTATTTTATATTTAAGAAAAAAATATGTATAAAATATATTTTTATACATGCTTTAGGCTATATTTTATTTTCAACTTCAATTTATTTTAATTCAGTCCCGATCAATAAAAATTTCATTTTCATATTTTTTTTTCACCAAAACCTTTGAAAAATTTCAATATTCCCTACATTTATCTTTATTCAACGAAATAGCTCAACTATATTTTATATTTCTAAAGCCATAACATTTTAATTTCATGACTATTTCAAGTCTATAAATTTAAAACCGAATTTCACAATTAAAATTGATTGTGGAAAATGCGTCCATCCCATACATTGTCCGCGGCAAGTTACTCCTCCTTTTATATTTGTCCCACTTTGTTTTTTTTTTTTTTGGTAATTCTCTCAGCACTATAATAATTTTTTGTGCATTTTTTTTGGGGCAATTTTTTTTTTCTTTGTTGGCTAGCAGCTACTTTCATTGTTCCGGCACTGTGGGCATAATAAATAAGAGCGGGAGCAGGCCGCATAATCGACGCATCCTCTGAATAATGAACGCGGAATGTTTCGAATGCTCCGCGAATGGCGGGCGGAATTCATGGAATGTTTATTAAACACAGCCGGTAGTAAGCGGCTTACATGGCCTATGGGGAGGTGGTAATATACACACATATATATGTATATATATCATATAGATATATCATATATAAATGAATGTGGCGAAAGGTGGGCCTGAAAAGTGTAGGCATCCGCTTTTCGGGCGTCCCAATTGATGGCGCATCCCTCATCCGGCTGGTTTCCCAGGTTAAGCATTCGTATAATCGTCCATAAAAAATCATTGTATTTTATAGCAACTTCATATATCATTTATTTTGTTGATAGTTTGATGGGAATATGTAGCTTTGGGACGCTGAATATAGGTAATCTTCCTCTTGTTTGAACTAAAGATGAAAATATATGTTTATCGATTTAATATGGATTTTTAGCTTGAAATCTATCAAAAATCGATCAATATTCTATTAGGAATCGTTTCGTTGATCGTTTGATGGAAATACGTAATTTTGGGCCGCTGTATATGGGTAACCTTTATTTGATTTAAACTAGAGATGGAAATATATTTATGTTAATCGAATTAAATCGATAAATATGGGTTTCAACCTTAAAAACTATCAACAATTTTTTAAAATTTTATTAGGAATCGATTTTTATTTACTTTCCTTCATATAGATTTTATTTCCTTGATATTTTGATGGGAATAAATGATCTTAAGGGTGGCCAAGCATTTATATTAATCGAATAAAATCTATTTATATCTGCAAAACAATCGCAAATCGATTATAAATTAATAATGAATCGGTATCTAAGTATTTTATTTCATTTGTAATTCATTTCCCTTATAATTTTATGTGATGAAGTGACTTATGTCAGCGGAATATGATATTATATATATCTTTATTTTATTTCACTTAGAAGTGCAAAATTAATTAATCGATTTCTGCCTGAAAAACCTATCAAAACTTATCTTTACTTTTTTTTCCACCTCTTTGCCAAGTTCTTAATGACTCCTAATGATTCCAAATATATCTTGACTTCCCTTAAAAAAATGAGTCGTCAGTTTAACTGGCATTCCCTCTAATTACCGCTCTCTGATGAGCCCTAAACTTGGCATGCAAATATTATAACATATTCCCGGCTATTTAGTTTCCGTTCGCAGGAGTGTACTATATACTCCTTCCCCTTCCCCTCCCCACTCGCTCGGGTCATTTGTTTGGCTCTCTGTCATGGAAGGAGCTCATTTCTCTTAGTCGCTGCATGAAAATTCATTTGAAAATATGAGAAATGCATTCGCTAACTTGGCCACCATACATGTGTATATGTAGGACTTTGGCGAGCACTGTGAGAAAATTTAGAAAGGATTTTCTGAAAAATAAATTTTAATGAAATGGATTAATTTTTGAGACTTGCTAAGTATATTTTTTAGCACTAAAATAATTTATATTCATTGTTTAATATATATTTTTCTTAAATTCCTACCAAAATTCCTTCCTTGAAAAAACAAGAAAAATATATATTTCTGCAAATATAAATTGGGAAATAATTGTATTAAAATATATTTTATAAAGAAATGTACAAAATATGGTATTAAGGAGCTATGTGGGTTATATTTATCTACATTTTCCAGTGCCTGTGTGTGTGCCTGGTAGTGGGTGTGTGCTGTGGGTGTGTGTGTGTGTGTGTGTCAGTTGACTTTGCCCAGCGGGTTCAGTTGCGGCACTCGCTCTGGCATTCCGGCTCCTTTATGTTATTTATTCAAGCAATTGCCACTGTCAACACAGCGCACATTGATAGGCCAATGATGAGGGATGAGGAAGGCAGCGGAAAACTGCGGGGACAAACGGGGGGTAGGAGCGGTAGGGACATTGCCAAGGGGGGGAATAGAAATCGAAAATAAATTTTCAAACGATGAGGGGAAATGAAAATGGCAATGGCAATGGCAACTTCTTAGCAAATGTCTTCTTGCCTGCAATTGGACAATTCTATTTTTGTTTATCTTTGTCTGTTGCTGTGCAGCTCATTTTGTTCATTTACATTTCCCATTTTCCATTTTCCGTTTCCCCCCCCGACCAAGTAAATGTTGTGCAAAGCAATAAAAGGGAATGTGAATGGCGAAAGGCGACAGAACACAGAAGACAGGCGACAGGAGACAGGAGACAGCCGACGGGCGACAGGCGACAGGAGAAGACAGGAGAGGTGCTGACACCTCCCTGTTGTCCTGGAAAGAGGAGGTGGAGGAAGAGGAGGGTAGAAGGGAGGACCAGGGTTCCAGGGTTGTGCTGATGGGTGGCCTACAATATGCTCAATGTCAATTGGGGAAAATGGGAAATGACTTTGCATAGGGTTTCATGGGAGCACTTCCTGTACTTAATTTAACTTTAAAAATATTTATAAACTTGAAGCCTTAAAATGTTTCTCCAATTACAAGGTAATTATAAGAACTATTCCTTTAAATTTAACAATAAATTAATGCAATTATTTTTAGATTAAATAAGCTAAGATACATTTTCCTTTACAAGGATCTAATATATTTTTACTTTCTAATATTTCCCCTTTAGAAATTTTCTTTCCCACATTTCCCCATTTTCTCCTCAGTATTCTTTAGTACCAAAATATAGCTTTAAAATTGACCTTTTCCCTTACTTAACTGTAGCCCGGAAAATGACTGCAAAATCCACTTATTCATTGCCCAAATGAAAATGGAAAATGTGCTCGTGGCGGAGGGTTCTCTTAGGCATTATGCCTAACCATATCTGTGTTTGGCTGCCAGTGACATGCATAAATTAACGCTCTTTAAGGCCCATCCGTAGTGACGATGAACCGGATGTGAAGCTGCTCTTTCCCCCCTTAAATAAAAAAAAGTATACAGCAAGATTTGTGCTGGTCCTGCCATTTACGCAAATAAATGCGCCAAACTTTTTGGGGGTCTGAGAATTTAAGAAAAGGGAGGTTTGAGGGTCGGAGGGGGGGCTGGTAAGGAGAAAGGCATTCTCAAAAGCAAGAGCCGGGCAAGTGAAATCAACAAGGAGCTAACAGAAAGTCCGAGAATCCAAGTCCAAAGTTGCCGTCTGAGCCAACTACTTAGCGTCAGCGACAGGCGTTTTCTGGCCGCCCTCGTTTTTCTTTGCTTTGGACCAAATCAATTACACGGAGAGAAAAAACGCTTCTATAAATATGGAAATTTACAGGAAAGTGGGGATATTTTTATCGAGTTTTTGGAACTTATATAAAATTGCAACAATTAAATAAAGAACATTTAAGGATCACAATCAACAATCACAATTAGAGAAAACTAATCTTTTTTCAACAATCAACATTCAACAACTAGTTTTCAACAAAGAATTTAACCATAAGAAATAAACATTTATTAAAAAGCTATGACATTTCAACAGTCAACAATCAAAAGTCAAAATTCAACAATCAACAATCAGCAATTAAAATTCAACAAGGAATATATAATAATTAGTACTAATATTTAGTATTCAACAATCAACAGTCAACAATTAACATTCAACAATTTGCATTTAACAATATAAATTAACAATTAAAATATAATACAACAATAAATAAGCTATGAAATTTCAACAATTAAAATGCAAAATTCAACAATCAACATTAAAAACAAAAATATCAATGTAAATAAATATAACAATTGCAATTCAACAATAAAAATACCACAATAAACATTACAAAAATAAGATAGTAAAATTCAACAATCAACATTCAACAATGAGTATTTAAAATTCAACAACCAACAGTCAAAATTCAACAATCAACAATGAAAATTCAACAATCACCATTCCAAAACAACAATTCAACAATGAAATCTCATTAACCGTCTTAATAACAAGCAATTAAATATTATAAATAGAATTAGAATTGAAATATACTTGATATGTGGCTTTAAAAAATTTTAATTTTAATTTCTTAAATTTTTTTCTCAGTGTGCCACCATCCCAGGAGAGATGGGATCGTTGAGTGGCCCTGGAATGGCGCTAAGCGTTGACTGAAATGGTTTGCGCCATTTTGTTTTAAATATATAAACACAATAAATATAAAAATATAAATAAAAATAAGCAGAGGCGAGGGCCAAAGATGCCAGTAGGGAGGGAGGAGAGGAGGATAAGGAGGTGGCGGTGGTCTAAAGCGCGGCCAAATGTTTGGGCTGTAAAAATTGTTTACGACCACTAAAGGAAAACCGCGGAACACGACACCACCACCATCACCAACACCAACAACAGGACATCAAGCACAGGCGGCTTTCCATGCCGGAAAAGTCCTCTTTTCACTTTCCCCCCCATCTCACCCTGCGGTCGGGGGTCACCATATTGGCAATGTTTATGTGTGGGCTGCCTGACAATTTTATGCTCATGCCGGGCGATGGCCAAACGATTTGGAATCTTTTTCAATCCGTCCTGTCCAAGAAGCACTTAAAACGTCCATGATTCAATTTTAAGAGCCGCTTTTACAGCGAATAAAGCGTGGAAAGTTTCTGTTGTGTTTTCCGGCTAAAAACAAATTTTTTCGCTTAAACAGCTTTTAAGCAGAGCCACTTTCACTAAGATTATGGCTTACAGACATATTAATAAGTACAAAAATAAACTCTGGCTTATAAAATGTTATAGTACTTATTTAATTAACAAAATTCCCTCTTTAATTCCTTTAAATCTCAATTAAATTTCAATTTTCAGACAACTTTAAAGTTGAATCAACTTGACAAAAGGCATTTACCTTTACCTTTACCTTTACCTTTGCCCCCTAAAAACTTGACTGACCTTTGACAGCAATTTGTGGCAGTCATTTGTCCAGCCAATCAAGGCGCACTCATTTAACTTAACCTTGGCTACCACCCACAACCCGCAACCCGCAACCCGCAACCCTTTAACCCAAGGTAGCTTGATCCTGCCGGAGGCCAAAGACAAATGTGCTTGTCAAATATGATTTTAATAACACTCCGTAACCCACTACTGGCCCACCTGGCCCCGAATCGCTCCTTTATCTTCCTGCCTGAACATATCCTTCCACTATCCCGTATCCTTCTACGGCTCCTCCTGGGCCGGCTCTAAGCCGTGAGGTGGTCGGTCAGGCGCTCAATCCTCCTGCCTAAAATTATGCAATACCCGGGCTTTAAAGTAGATTACACGAAATTTGCACACGAAGGCACAAAAGCCCACGACGGGCATTAATCACAGGGCCCCCGGTGTTGTGTGTGTCTCTATGTGTGTGTGTGTGCTTTTAAATAGCTGGCCACGCCCACTGCAACTGGAATAGGAGCCGGAGCCGGAGCAGTAGCAGGATCTGGCAAGGAGCACTAGCAGGAATAGGAACAGCAGCGGCAAATAAATTGCCAACGTGCCGGAATGCAACGAAACCCTTTGGGTTTACGAGATTTTTCCATATTGCTTTCGGAGCACGCTCCTCCTATATATATAGTATTTTTTTTTGGTACGGGATACACCACCCCCCCTGAGAGTACAAAAAAAAAGAGGAAAATTAAATAAAATAAACAACGGAAACATAGGCGAAAAAATTAGCATAATTTTTCAATTGTACTTTTGGCAAGCGCCTAGCCGGTGGTTCCTGAAGTTTTTTAGATTCCTTGGGGGAGGTGAAGTGAGGACCTTTAGTTCTTTTTAATTTGTTGGTTACAAAATCTGGCTTTAATTTTATTAAATTTTAAAGTTTTCTATTATTTTAAGTTTGCCTTTATCAATAGTTTCAATAATTGTTTGTCATGATTAAAAGTATTTTCCAAAGTTTCTTAGGTTCCTTAGAGAAATATCTTACCACTAAATTGTTTTTATTTAGTAAGTTAAACAAAATTAATTTAACCTTTAGTTGTTTTTCTTTTGTAAGTTTAGAAATTAATTTAATTTGGAAAATCTGTAGGTATATTTTGATGAAATTTAACTATTTTCTTAATTTTGAAAATTGTATTTTTCCTTAATTATTTGTTGGATATTAGCTAAATATTATTTATTGAAAATATTAAAAAAAAATTTTTTGTAATACCTTGAGGGGCTTACTTTTAGTTATTTTTAATTGGTTAGTTTTCAAACTATTTTCTATTATGGGTTTAATTTAAAAAAAATTATAAATATTATATTTCTAATTAATATTTGCTTTTATAACGAATTTTATTAGTTTTTTTTTATGTTTTAAATATAATGCTTTTAAGTCTTTTAGAATTCTTGCTACTTTTTTTTGTTTTTTGTAAGTTTTTATTTTTAACACTACTTAAGTTTTGAAAAATTTGGTCTTAAATTATTTTAATTAATTTCAATTATTTTTAATATAATAATATCTGTAGCATACGGAAAATCGGAGAATGAATATAAAAATAATATGGAAATTTATTTATTTTAATATTTAAATATACTAATATTACTTTTCATTAAAAATTTATATATAAGGAATGGTATTTAAATAGAACATTTTGCATGCTTATTACTTAAATGCATTTACTATCTAATGTTTTTTAATCGATTTCTAATATTTTGTTTAATTTTTATGTTATTATTTATTTATAGTAATAAACTTTGGTTTTAGGCTCTTATCTCTCTACTTATTTGTATATAAATTATATTATGTTAGCTATACCCGTTTTCTATTTATTATAATTTTGGTCATTCTGTAAGAACTTGTCTTTTTAAATATTTAAAAGAAAATCTTCTACTGATTCCAATGACCTTTTTCTCTGTACAAATTTCTAATTTTTTGTCGCCTACACCAGAGGCATTTCTGCGTTCTCATATTGCTTTCATTGCCGCCTTCTCTGGCGGTTTCTTTTGGTTTTTCCTCTTCTTTTTTTTTGTATTTTGCTGTCTCTTTTTATGATTGCACCACACACACCCACACACACACACAACCCTATCCAGAACGAGCTCTTTTGGCCCACGGGCTCTTGCCATCCCGACTCTCCAAATATTTTTCTTAAGCTCAAAGTGAAATGGCATAAATCATGTTCAATATTATTTCGCTTTTTATCCGTTCCGTTTTGGGCCCGATGCTATGCGATTCGATTGGAGTCTCGTTTTGAGGTGGCCCCCGGGGTTAAGTGATTTCATTTTGTGCGAGATGACAACCCTGGCTGTGGCCAGGACCAAGAGCAAGGAGCAGGAGCAGCAGCTGAAACTTGTTGCCCCGTTGATTTGATTTTATTGGCAAAAAGTATGGAAGAGCGAGAATGAGAGAGCGATCCGTGGCCTCGGCAAAGAAATTGCTTTTGCGGTGGGTCCATCGTAATTACCCAAAAAATGCCGCAGGTCCTTCCTTCCTTCCTGGCCTGTCCTGCCTCTGCCTCGGCCCCTGCTCCTGCTCTTGGCACTTGGCATTTACCGAATTACGAGCTGGCATTTAAGCAATACAACTAATTTGTGTTTAAATTCCATTAGCTGGCCAAAATATATTCGCAGCTGGAGTGATTGGATTTGTTTCTTGCCCAGCGATGGGGGTGGCATCAAGTGGAAGGTCCTGAAAATCAATCAGCAAGTGCCATCACGCACAGTGATGAATAGTCGAAGGAGAAGGCCAGGCTTGGCCTCGGGGCAAGGCGAATCCTCCGCGAAATCTGTTCCAGCTTTTTGGCTTTTGATTTCCTGCCCGGAGGCTGTGTGGTGTGGCTTTGGTTGTTGCTGGTGGGAGGTTCTTAAAGAAATATGGCCACACTTTATTTAAAAACAAAATTAAATTGCAATGCGAGGCTTTCTGATCACAATCTTCAAATAATATTTATAAAAAATCCACCTTTTCTAATTATTTAAACATTTTTTTACCTATCTAATATCTTTAAGACTACTTTAACCTGACTCATAGCTCCTATTGTACATTGTTTCTACTTGATGAAACAAGTCTTAATTTAGCTGCAAATTATATATATTATTATGAATTTTTGTTTTGTATATTTTACAACACCCGCAATCGTTTCGTGGTTAGTCAAACGAATAATCGAATTCGCTGGCTAATTTCTCTCGCTGACCCTCGAGGCATTTGCCTTCAAATTCCGGATATTAATTGTCGTGCTCTTGAGAAAATAATTAAAATTCCCGTGACTATGGCTGTGTGCTTGTAATGGTAATAATTTTGTTCTTAAAACGCCAAAATGCCACCCTTGTGGAGGATTTTGAAGTATGTAATTATATATAAGAGTAAAAATTTTAACCAAAAAATCGATTTAAGATTTTCAAAACTGATTTATGGTTTTAGAAATAGATTTTAGATTTAAGAAATTGATTTCAGAAATCGATTTTTAGGTTTTTATATTTTAGAAATATATTTTATTAATCACTTCCTTCATCTTTGCTGTTTAAGGAAATTGCCAAGCTTGAAAACACAATTAGAAAAGAGATAAACAGAGCCTTTATGTAGGACTAAGCTAACTTGTATTTATAACTAATGTTATCTGATTTCAAATATGTATTATATTGTTTTAAGCAAATATCTTGTTTGGATATTACCATTTCTCAGACGCAACAGCTGCGATAAGAGATTTGTCCTTCCTTCGTTCCTTTAATTAAATCAATTTGTGCCGATGAATTGATTTCAATTATTTGTGTCCTGTGGTCCTGTCATCGTCCATTCCCCCTCTTGGTTTGGGTTTTACAAATGGATTTCTTGTGTTTTCTCAGGCCAAAAACAATATTGAAAGGTGAACAGGTGACGCCAATGGATGGGGATCCTGACTATGGATTTGACCAAGGATAGAAGAGTGCCAAGAAAGGAAGGCAGGTGATGGAAATTTGTCTAAAATAAATTATAAAATATTTTTCTTTGATTATTGATTTTTAATATTTTTCTAAGCTTTAGATTAGGAATATATAATTAAATTTTACGATTAATAAAAAGACTTAAATATTTATATACAATTCAATGAATGCATATTATATGTCTTACCTTGTTCCTGTGCTTAAAATAAAAATATCGATTTTAAGAGTATTTATATATCGATGTTTTTTGGCTTCAAAATACTTCACGGAGATTTTAATATAAATATTTAAATACAGATTAAATATAACAACATAAATTGTTAAAAAATTATTAAAAATGTCCGAAACATATCGATAAATAAGTTAAATATATCAATTAATAATCGATAAATCGATAAAAATATATGTTTGCCATCCTTAAGGCAGCCTTGTTTCCTTGTCGCTTATTTTTCACGCCCACAGACATTTTCGGATCATTAATTCTATCCTTGGGAATTCCCCCAATGCTATTACCCCGAGGGGCGGAAAGGTGTGTACCAACCGCACACACACACATACATGTGTGTACACGATTCACGTGTTAACGAGTTGGAAAAATTATTATTACATTATTATATTCGCTGGCGAGTGATTCAGGAGAGCAAACAGAGCAAACGCCACAAGGTGCAATCCCCCTTCTATATATACTATATATTTTTTTCTCTGTGCACGGAGCTTACAATAACAATAAATTTCAATTTTTCACACACAAACAAACGCGTCTGCATTCATGGGAATAGCGCTCCTTGCTAGATTCGTCCTTTTGCCTTGGGCACCAGGACATGGCAACCCTTGAGCAGCTTGCGCTCAGCAATTTATGCGCTTTACGCGCTTTTGCTAAATAAATTTATAATGCGAACACATATACATACGAACAGCGAGGTGGGGAGATATTTTGGAGATATTTCGACCAAAAGATACTTTGGTTAAAGATACTTGTTTGAAGGGAGAATTAATATATTTTTTGGGTTAGGAATTTTTAAATAGTTATATAAGTAAAAAGGGGTTTAAATAATATTAGAAATTGAAATAGTAATGATTAAATATTTATTTTAAATTATATACTTTATTATTATTTACTTATTAAGGTATTTCTTATGCAAGTTGAAGAGGGAAATATTACCTTGTAACTTAAATTTTAGAACATATAAACATTAACCATTACTTTACCTTTGTTTTTATTTATTTATTTTATTTAATTAAATTTTGTTTATTTAAATATTTATATAAAATAAATGTATACCCCTCGTGAGCTCCTAATTCCAGGGTATCATCTGCAAGGCAAGACAGACCGACAGACAGACACACAGACGAGTTTTTGGAAGTTACACAGTTACACTTGCATTTAGAGTGAGAGAGGCGTACCCCCCTAGAAAAACTTTGGGCGAGTTTTAGAACGTTTTGTCTTGGTTTACTGCGGTGCCCAGGTACAGTGAAGCTGCCAGGATATGAAAATCCATCCTCCATACTCGCATCCACGGTACCGTATCCATGGGTCTCACTGTTTCAGGTTTTGTGCTACTTTAGATACATTTGTATCTGCGATAAGTTTACGCCATGCGGTTCCACACTTGCTGCGTAGAATTTTCTTGCAATTAAAATTTGTTGCTTTCTCTGGGTATCATAATTTTATAAGTTTTGCCAGCGGAACTGAGAGCGGGGAAGCCGGGAAGGAGGGATGTCGTCCTTCTCCTAACAAATTGCATAAAGCTTTGTGCATATGCTAAATACTCAGTTCTCTCGTTGCGTTTGCTTTAGTTTTTTGGTGGGGAAATTAGTGAAATATTATTGCCAGCGTTTGTTTTACAATCTATGTGCTTTTTGAACTGCTTTCGGGTTGAAATGGCGGAGTTTAAAGGGCGGGAATTAATGGGTTTCGAGGTTTTTGAGGGAGTTTTGGTTAGTATATATGTGGAAATTATTAAATTTTAAAGTCCTTGATTTTGAAGCTAAAGCAACATGTTGCCTAACATATTTTAAAGCAGCATGTGACTAGCAACATATCGATACTGGAGCTTTCTTACTTGTTATTTATTTATTTAGCCAATAAAGGCGATAAGTTTAAGTAAATTTAAGCTTAGTTGGATGGTAAATTTTGATGTTTGTAAAAATTAAATTCGATGATTATATCTAAGCCTAAGCAACATGCTGCCTAACATGTTTCAAAGCAACATGTGGCTAGCAACATTATGCTACTGGAGCTCTCCCATTTGTTATTTATTTAATTAGCTAATAAAGGCGAAACATTAAAAGAAATTCAAGCTAAATTGTCTGGTAAAAATGTACATTTTTAAATCTGAAATTCGTTGCTTATATATAAGCCTAAGCAAAATGTTGCCCAGCATGTTCTAAGCAACATGTGGCTAGCAACATTTAAATACTGAAGCAGTCTTACTTGAAATTTATTTATTTAGCTAAGGCGAAAAGGTACAAAATATTGAAGCTCAATTGGATGGTAAATTTAGAAGTTCTTAAATATTAAAATTATTCCTACTCAAATTCAAATTTATAAAAAAAAATTCCCTGATTACAAAGCAGGCTTTTTAATGACATTCACTTTCTGTTTCAGTGCCAGTTGCCACATATTAAATCCGTAAACACGTAAGGTTAACAGCAAAATTTCTAAGCCTTCCGGAACTAAGAGAAAAAATCTACATAATGCGTAAGGTAAGTGGAGTTTGGTCTCTTGTTTTATAATAAACTGTATTATATATCAATTAGCATCTGGCACAAATCGCTTTTCATGGCATTTCCCTGACACTCCTCAACTTTGTGGTTCAAGAGACCGTACGATTACGTAAATCGTAAGATCACATTTATTTCCTACCTCGTGGCCGGTCGCAGCTATTATTTATGTGGATCATTGGCCTGGGCTTTCACTAATTTCAAAAACAAAAAAACAGCCACGTTTTTTCAGTCTGCTTCCGCAACGAACTTGATGGCATTTCATTAATCCGAGATTTTAACATGACTTTGCGGCTACTGCTCTCTGCAGCACTTTATGAAATTCTAATAGGTGTGCGGCATGTGTCCAGATTAGTCCCATATATATACTATATATGTATATATGGGAAGGGATACATATGGACGCCTCACGGACTGTGGGTCAGCTTAAAAGCTTCCGTTGCAGGCCACACCTGTGGCCTCTAATGCGACCGGCGGCAGGAATGCACTGAGGAAAAATTATATTTGCAGACTGAGAGAGTGGAAAATGTGCCGATCAAATTTCGATTTCTATATAAATTTGTTATTAACTATGATAAAACAGATACATTTTTAAATATTTCTAAGGATTAAATTAAAACATATAACATGCCAATTGGTTTTTTTAATATTTATTTTTTTACGGTGCACACACCGACTCTACGACTTGCTCTTATATGCAAATGCCTTCATGTTAATGCCACAAATGCGCCTAAAATTATGTTAAGCACTTGCCAGCTTCTCTTTCGGTCTTCGGCATGCCATGATAGGGGGAAGTGTGGGGACAAGGACTCGCCCTTGTATGAGGATAAGGAGCAACGACTTCGATTCAAAGGGTCCTGGCACTAACAGAACGTTGAAGGCTTGGGCTCATTTGTAAATCGGCGACAGTAAATTATAAATGGAATTACTATTAGATCTGACAAAGACAATGGGGCTTTGCTTCTCGTCCTCGTTTTCGTACTCGTTTTTTTTGTCTAGTTTCTCGTTTATCATTTCTACATTCTCGTTAATCATTCTTATTTCTTTTTCTTTATTACTAGTTTATAGTTTTTCGTTTTTTTATTTCTCGTTATCTTTTTTTGTTTCTCGTTATCTTTTTTTATTTATCGTTGTCTTATCTTATTTCTCGGTATTAATTTTTCTTCTTATTTCTCGTTATCTTTGCCTCGTTGTCGTTCTTGTTTCTCGTTATGATTCTGGTTGTTTTTCCCGATGTTTTTTTTTCGTTCTCGTTATTGTTATGATTATTTTTCTCGTTTTCGTACTCGTTCTAGTTTTCGTACTCCTTCTCGTTCTCGTTCTCGTTCTCGTTCTCGTTCTCGTTCTCGTTCTCGTTCTCGTTCTCGTTCTCGTTCTCGTTCTCGTTCTCGTTCTCGTTCTCGTTCTCGTTATTGTTTATTTTTCTTAACTGGGCTTTCCTTCTCGTTCTCGTTATGTTTTGGTTATCTTGTGTCTTTCTGAACCTTTCAAGAATCATAAAAGTGAAAAATCTAACATATCACCAAAAAACAACAAGAAAAAACAATGAAAGGACATGTGCGTACATTATTTTACAAATAATCGTTATAAAAAATTGGAGCTCTTGATCATTCTTCTATGGGATATATTTTTTCCTAGAAAAATAAACATTTCCCATTTCTGAACCCGATGTTCAATTTTTTTTTTAATAAAGACTCCCATACATTTTCCGAAAAACCAGTAAAAACTAGAAACGAAAGAAGACAAACACATGACGCTGTTTGCAGTATATTAAAGTTCAAAAAGGCAACGACAGAATGACTTAGAGAACGCAATCCTTCGCTTTTGCCCCAGAAATGGAGTTGTGGTGCCCAAAGAGGGCGCCTGTATTAGGGACTGGCATTCCATGTGGGCGTCTGGGCGAAAGTTGAACAACGCCAAAAGCCTAAGGATGACAACATGGCCGAAAAAAGAGCTCAAAGAAGCGAAAAACGAACTGAAAACGAGCAAAAATAGGGGCTCAGCAGGAGCAGTATGAGATGCCGAAGCCAAGGAAGCGGGGGAATCCAGGACATTGGCATGTTTGGGGGACCAAAAAAAAAAAAAACCAAAAATAACACAAAAAAATTCACAAAAAATGAAACAAACATGTTTTCAAACCCATCGCGATATTAGTGGTTAAGGCGTGTTAGTAAATATTTTTTATTACTGATAAATTATAAAATTTGCTTTTAAAAAACATCTAAAAATTATTAAGTTACATTTAAGCTTACTATAAGCTAATTTTTAAAATTATTTAGCATAAGTTCTTAGATATTCATATAAATTTTGGTTTAGTCTGAGTTTTAATGTGAAATATACTTAAATAGCCTGAAAAATATTAAAATGCTTAATTATTTATTTATTTATTGAAATATTATTGATATATATATATATTTTGTATATTGTTTAATTAATAATTAATTGTAAATATTATTATTTAAGCGTGACTCACGCTGCCATCGCTGGGCAACCTGCGAGCGGATTCAGCGCGGATTTGCGCTTAGTTGAGAACTAGAGAAAAAGACGAAAAGCCTCGCGAGTTTTGCCATTTTCCGACTTCTCCGGCTGCCAGACCCAAGCCTCCTCGTTTTTCCAGCTGGAGCTCCTCATACGAAACGACGACGACTACGACGACGACATGGTCGGATGGCTTAGGAAGTAATTTTAGCATTGTAAATCCTTTTGGAAAATTATAGCGACAGTCAGCTTGTAGTTAGTGGCAGCTGCCTGGCAAAAGGGATCCTCCCGGATGGGGGAAGGAGGAGGTGGAGGTGGGCTAAGGACACATATGTATGGCTTACTAACGTAGATGGAAACGTAGACAGGGCTATCATAAGATCAGGCACACACAAATTGTGTTAGCTTCTCCAAAATGCACAAAAATTGTGCAAAACACGGGCGGCGCACACAAACAATTTGAGATAGAGATGGAAATTGTTAGATATATATGTATGTAAGTGTATATATATAGTATATTTGCACGGAAAAAAATCAGGGTTGAACTCAAGTGCTGGCAAGTAAAAGAAAGCTTAAAGAATTTGAATTTTATAAAGAAATTACAGTAAAATCTTGCACTTAATTTTGAAATGTTCAAAATAATTTTCATATCTTATAATTTTAATAAATTCATTTATTTATTTTTTAAGCCTTAAATCTTTAGTTTTTTTTTAGTTAATTAATAACCTCCCTTTTAAGCATAATTTCCTAAAATTTAAAGTGCATTCTTGGGACTTTTTTTATGGTTTGCATAAGCAAAGTGGCACCACGACGAGCGCGAAAATATTCATATGACATTTTGGTGGAGGCCAGAAGTGGCAGTGGAGGAGCCTGTGAAGGATCCCAGGCCAAAGCCAAAGCCAAAGCCAAGGAAGAAGTAGCAGGCCAAAGCCAGAGATGAAGACCGAGATGAAATCGTAGTGGAAACTGGGAAAATTCGGGTTGTGAGTGGAGTTGGAGTTGGAGACGGAGACAGCGACTGGAGCAAAGGCAGCTGGATGGGATGGCCGCCGGGTGAAAGTGGGCAAAGTGAGCCACATAAATCTCGCCGGCTGGAAAAAAACAATAAAGAAAAAAAATAATGCAAAACGAAAACACAAAAGAGACTAGTTTCAAAAAAGATCTAAGGCACTTATATGGTTATGATACTCTTAAAAAAATTGTATGAAACTATTAAAGTTTTTAGAAATTACTTAACCAATTGAAGATTTTTACAAGGGTATTATATAAATAGTTTGTACTTTTACAAATAAATTGTGATAACTAAAATATAAATGAATCATTTTTGAATAATATTTCCCAGAACCCTAAATAAATATGTATTAATTAAATTAGAGACCTTTATATAATTCTATATTTATGTATATATATATTTTCTGGAGTTTATTTAAATTTCCTTCAAGTATATATTTATTTAAAGTAAACCAAATATATACGAGTGTATATATTTATTTAAAATATACGAAAAATTCAAGTATATGTATATACATTTCAAATAAAATAATACAATTTATACAAATCACTTATCAAATATTTTATTTTTATAATATATATTTTTTTAAATGGTTCTTTTTTGCATAAATTGTAATATCAAAAATGGTTTGAAAAATAGAAAATAATAATTTTTAATGTGCCTTAATATTTTATCACTGAACAAAGATTAATTTTAATTCAATAATATTTATTTGTATAGTTTTTTTGTTTTTTTTTTGTTTTTTTAAAGTATTTATTTTTCTTTACGATTTATATATGTTTGTTTAATTTTTTTTAAATCTTTTATTTAAATTATGAAATTAATTTATTTAATTTTATTTTTATATATATCCTACATAAATATGTATATATACTTATTTATAGATCCTTCGGGCATATATATTTATATATATTTTTGCCTTAAGATATTAATGATTATGTATATTTATTTATTTATATTAATAACACTTTTTTGTGAATATTTATATATATTTATTTATATTATAAACACATTTTTATTATTTTATTTATATTTTTAATATTATTATTAATTATTGTTTAATATTATATATATATTATATTATTTATATTTCTTTATTTATATTAATAATACATTTCAAGGTCCCTAGTTTAGCCCAAAGAAACCCTAAATACCCTTAAAATATAGGACTCTTGGCAAGATATAATGCATGCATTCCCAATTTTCAAGTGGCCCTCCTTTTTCATATATAAAATATGTGCGGCAATTCAACCTACATTGAGATCTCACCCCACATAAACGTATATATATATATATATATATATCCATCCACTAGGTATATCTATGGCATAGCCACTGGGATTTATTCCGCCATTCGATGCTATGATTCAGGAAGTCAACCGACTGGCAACGATTTGTGGGGCTCAAAGCAACATATTGCGAACAGGAAAGAAAAAAATATTTGGAAAAATATTAATAACTTTGGGGTGAAGTCAAACAAGTATGTGTATGTAGCTAGTACTAGCCAGGATTAATATTGCATTTTACCTTTTGTGGGCCACACAACAACTGGGCCAAGATAATCAGAAAAGTTTTCCTTGGACTTGTGTCATAACATTTTGCAATTGATTTCTCGGCCCCGAAATTTGAAATGTAATTAGATTCGAGTTGACCTGCAAAGTTGCAATACGGGATTCCGTATGCAAGGAGCACACACAAGGACGAATCGAAACATGCTCCTGCACACATTTCTCAATCTGGGATTTATTTCCATTTCCTGATTTTATTTTTTTGGATTTTCTTTTCTTTTTTTTTTGTGGTAAAGTTTTGTTGTTTTTATGGCGAAAATTGAAATTGCAAAAGTCGAGCTTCAGTTTCAGTTTCAGCTTCGGCAACTTGATATTTTATTCGAATGCAAAGGCCAAATCCTACATAATGCATCTGCAAATAGGGACAAATAAGGTGTGGGGCTCTGGGGCAGGGGGAAAAGGATGTCTCTATATAAAACAGACGTAATACTATATATATATATATGTATATATTCCTGTGCCTGAGTGGGCGGCACACAGAGTTTTCGGCAGATTTTCTTGTCTTTTTCGGCGGGATTATGGCCGCCACACGTTCGCCATGTCCGGGCCTGCTCCTGCTTCAGCCTCAGCTCCCTGGTCTCCTATATCTCCTGATACCATTTCTTCTTGCGTTGGAACTAGAGCTACTGACTTGGATACAAAAAAGTAACTATTAATAATTATTATATATATATTATTACAAATAATTATTATAAATGAAATAAAAATTTATCATATAAATATAAATATATATAGGTTTTTTTAAAATAATTTAACAACATGAAAACAATCTGTTGGAGAAATATTGTAGAAAGTTTGTTGAAGGATTTTATAGATGTGTTGGTTAATTGAAATAAGAAATGTTGGAGAAATATTTGAGACATATGGGAGAAATTATGGAGATACGTTGGAGTAATGTGGTGAATGTTGTTGAAAGGTTGGAGTTTTGTTGGAGAAATATTTGACAAATGTGGGAATAATTTTAAAGAAATGTTGCATTATTTTTGGAGAAATGTTGGTGAAGTTTTGGAGAAGTGTTGGTGAAATACAAAAAGTGTTTTAGAAATGTAAGAAAAATGTTGGAGAACTCTTGGTCGTGTTTAAAAAATTTTCAGATTAGAAAGATGGGCAAAAAAATAATGAGAACGGACTAATATTCAATGAGTAACGTATTTTATTGTGAATTCCTTGAAAAGTATAAAATAAAAATCTGTTTATGAGGGACCTCACAATGTACGAGTCCTAGATAAACTGCATCCCAGTTCAATTAAATTTCGGTGGAGCTCCTGGCCTCATCCGTCACCTTTTCTTGCTGGGGAGGATTGGGATCGAAGCTGCGCGGCGACATATAGCCACCAGCTATGGACCCCTGACTGGCCTGCAGGCGTCGCCTTGACAGACGGACAAAGGCCTCCGTCACCATATCGACGGCCTTGTCGCGATGCCCGTTCATAAACTCTGCTTCCAAATAATCATAGAAGGCCTCGAACTGGCGTCGCTCGCGCTCCTTGGGCTCCAGCCGGCGAAACTTTGCTCTCTCGCCCTCCCAAAAAATGCGATCAAGATCGAATTGCGACTCCGGGAAAATGGTCTTCGGGTCGGGCTCGGCTTCCACAATTTTAACGAGCTTGTTGAGCATCTGAAACTCGTACTGCTTGTGTGGGCGCATGCTCAGTCGGCAAGGCAGCTCAGAGACCGGCTCGGCATGGTCCCCAAGTGGACGCTCCTGCGGTTTCTTGTGCATGTTTGAGTTGTGCTCACCGACCATCGATCCAGGCTCCTCGATCATGGGTCTCCTTTTATCGCTTATCGAGCTGTTTTCATCGATCATCGAGCTGTTTTTGTAGATCATCGATCTTTTCTCGCTCATTGAGCTGCTTTTATCGCTTATCAAGCTGCCTATAATGATCATCGATCTTTTCTCGCTCAAGCTGCTTTTATCGCTTATCGAGCAGCCATTATCGCTTATAGAGCTGCTTTTATCGCTTATCGAGGTGCCTTTAATGATCATCGAGCTTTTCGCGCTCATCAAGCTGCTTTTATCGCTTATCGAGCTGCTATCCTCGCTTATCGAGCTGCCTTTAATGATTATCAAGCTTTTCTCGCTCATCAAGCTGCTTTTATCGCTTATCGAGCAGCTATTATCGCTTATCGAGCTGTTTTTATCGCTTATCGAGCTGCCTTTAATGATCATCGAGCTTTTCGCGCTCATCAAGCTGCTTTTATCGCTTATCGAGCTGCTTTTAGCGATCATCGAGCTTCTTTTATATATCAT